>APFE030000131.1:9916-77347 GCA_000404065.3 Pinus taeda
ACCAAGCCGACCTAACAATAATAATATAAAGGCACAAAAATAACAATAGAGGGATTCTATGGGCACAATAATAACAATGTGGGGACAATAGGGGCACAACAATATTAATAAGGGATACAACTACAATAGTAATGGGGGAATCACTAGTATTATAGGGACCTAACGACCAACTTCCTTCAAAGAAGCAGCTTCTCATGATTAATGGAAAGAAGCAATGCAAAAAGAATATGATTCCTTGATAAAGAATGGCACTTGGAAGTTGGTTGATCCTCCATTTAGAACCAAACCAATTAGCTGCAAGTGGGTCTATGAGAACAAGTATAAAGTTGATGGCTCACTTGACAAGCACAAAGCCAGGCTTGTGGAAAAAGGTTTTGCGCAGAAGGAATGGGTCGATTATGAGGATACCTTTTCCCCCACAACAAAATGGGCTACGATCATAACACTCTTTACCTTGGCAGCTCAGAACGGTTGGAAATTACATCAAATGGATGTAAAAAATACCTTCTTGAATGGAGATCTAAAAGAGAATGTTTTTATGACCTAGCCAGAAGGATTTGTTGTGAAGGGCCAAGAACACAAAGTATGCAAGCTTGTGAAATCCTTGTATGGCCTTAAGCAAGCACCGCGAGCCTAGTATGAGAAGTTAACGGGGCATCTTCTGGAACTCAACTTCAAACATCATGATCTTGATGATGCAACTTTATTTGTCAATAAAGTTGGAAAAAAAGTTATATATATTGTGGTGTATGTAGATGATATTTCGATGACAGGGAACAATGAGAGATACATTGCATCCATGAAGAATGAATTGAGGAAATGTTTTGAAATGAATGACTTGGGTTATGTTCACTACTATCTTGGTATTGAAATAACTCGGCATCCAAATTTTATATTCCTCTCTCAGAAGAAGTACACTGGAGATCTGTTGAACAGGTTTGGCATGTTTGAGTGCAATCCTTTGACTACTCCAATGGAATAGAACTTGAAGCTCGCATCCATTGAAGGAAAAGAATTTGAGGATGCAAAAAAGTATAGACAACTTGTAGGAAGTCTCAACTAATTGACTACTACCAGACCAAACATTTCATTTGTTGTTGGAATTCCCTCCAGGTTTATGCAAAATCCTTGTGAGGAACATTGGTCTACTGCAAAAAGAGTTCTAAAGTAATTGAAGGGAACTCAAGACTTCGGACTCAAGTATACATAGGTGGGCGACTTCATCTTGATTGGATACTCTAATTCAAAATCCAATGGAGATAAAGAAACTGAGGTTCTACTTCAGATTATGTTATGAATCTTGGATCGGGAGCTCTCTCCTAATGGTCACGTAAACAATCAATTCTAGCAGATTCCACAACAGAGGCAGAATATGTTGTAGCAACTAAAGCAACAAAGGAAATTGTGTGGCTTAGGAAAATTCTATAAGATTTGCAGGTGAAACAAGTGCATTCAACTCCACTCATGATTGACAACACTTCTGTAATAAATTTGGACAAGAACCCAAAGTTCCATGATCAAACGAAACACATCAATACAAAATACCATCTGATTCGACATCATGTTGAAGCCAAGATAGTCCATCTACACCATTATTCTACAAATGAGCAGATTGTAGACATCTTCACCAAAGCACTTGGAAGAGAAAAGTTCGAAAGGTTCAGAATGATGCTTGGACTCACCAACATCCCTTCAGATTAAGGGGAAATTGTTAACACCTAATCGTTGGGATTAGGAAATTTATGTAAATAATGTAAATAGAAAATAAGGAGATTAGGAATATGAAGAGACACTAGGAGGTGAAGCCCAAGAGTCTCTCCCTCCATGTACATATCCATGAGCAATCTTAATGCAAAAACACAATTCACATTGTGGAGTTACGTCATGGCCTGACAATATTAAGATTTCAGATGAAGATAAGTATATTAATTTTTATTTTCTTTACAATACTCATTGGATAGTCAGGTTGTTTCCATAGGAATTAATACAACTACTTTAAGTTTCAATGAAATAGTCTCATCCTTATTATCAAAGGAGATGAGATGGAAAAACATGGAAGGACAAAAGACAAATTCCTTGTATATAACAGGATGCTCCCCATATAGAACTGAAAATAAGTCCTCAAGTGGGAGATCTAAATCTAGAGGAAAATCTAAATCTCTAGGAAATTTTGTAAAGGTATATTGGAGGTGGAAAAAAAAGGGCATTATAAGAAATATAGTAAATCGAAAATTGCTAAGGAAGGTAAGGGATCTGATGAAGCTCCTAAAGATGCAAAAAACTCCTCAAATTAAGGAGGATATGTGTACTTGGCTTCTTCAAGTACACATATAGACCATGAGGCATGTTTGCTCGACTTAGGTACGTCCTTTTGATATGACTTGTCACAAGGAATGGTTTTGAAAGTATGAAAGATATGATGGTAGTAATATTTTTCTAGGAGATGACTTGACAACCAAAATAATATGGTGAGGAAAATTCAAGTTAAAACTCATGGGTAAAAGGATTAGAACACTTCCTAGTGTTCTACACATCCAAAGATTTGTTAGAAAATTTCTTTTTGAAGCAAGATTAGTCACGCGAGTGTGAAAACAATGTTTGAAAAGGATATTTGCATAATGGTTCGAGCAATGTTATTGCTAAGAGGAGTTAAAATTGGAACTCTATATAAGCTACTGGGAATCACTATTAGTGATGGAAGAAGGTATTTAGTGAACAATGTTGTGTTTAAGATTATGTTAGTTCCGTCACTAGATAAATTTATGCACTGTGTCTCATTTATAGATGACTTCTATAGGAATACATGGATTTAATTCCTTAGGAATAAATCCAAAGTATTGAAAGATTCAAACAATTTAAGGCTCTTGTGGAAAATCAAAGAGAGAAGAAAATTAAGGTCTTGAGATAGATAATGGTGGAGAATTCTAGAGAAATAAATTTGAAGAATTCTGTAAGAAGTGCATTATAGAAAGGTAGAAAAATACTCCATACACACCTCAATAGAATGGAGCCACAAAAAGGATGAATGGGATGCTAATGGACAAAACAAGGAGCATGCTCAATGGTGCCAAGTATGGACATGAATTTTTGGCAGAGGTAGTGGACACTGCACGGTACCTGGTAAATAGATTATCCTCATTAGGGTCGGATGACAAGGCTCCACATGAGGTATGGACTGGTAAAAATAACTCTCTTAAAGATATTAGGGTATTTGGATGTGATGCTTATGTACATGTTCCAAAGGATAATAGGATTGAGTTAGATAAGAAAGATAGAATGTGTATCTTTATTGGATATAAAGATGCTATGAAATGGTATAGGTTTTGTAACCTAGAAACTAATAAGTTGTATATAGTCAAAAATGTGTATTTAGAGAAATCAAAGGTGTTGTCAAACGAGAATTCTTACCAAGGGAGAAAGAACTAGATAAAATAGAGTTGGAATTAAAGGACAATAAATCAAAAATCTGCAAAAGAACATGAATAATAATAGAAGAACCACATACTCCAATATTGAGGAGATTGGTTCAAGAAAGAAGGCAACCAAAAACGTATGCTCCACCTAATTTTTGTTTAAATTTTGTTTTGTTTATTACTAACGACAATCCTAGAATTGTTAGATAGGTAGTGGATTCAGACGATGGTAAATTCTGGAAAAAGGCCATCATTAAAGAAATAGCAACATTAGATAAGAATGAGGCTTGGTATCTAGTGGAGTTTTTTATTATAAGAAATCCCATTGGTAGCAAATGGGTTTTTAAGAAGAAGTTGAATGTAGAAGGTAGAGTGGGGTAATGCAAAGCTTGGTTAGTAGCAAAAGGTTATTCCCAGGTAGAGGGAGTTTAATTTGGTGAGATATTTTCTCTTATTGCCAAGTTAACTTCTGTTGGATTTCTTTTATTTGTTGTTTCCACTTCTAATTTTGAAGTATAATAGATGGATGTGAAGACAACATTCCTACATGGGAATCTAGAAGAAGAAATCTACATGAATCAATTATAAGGCTTTGTAGTGAAGGGAAAGAAAGAGTTGGTATGTAGGAAGCAAAATTCCCTATATGGGCTAAAGCAATCACCAAGGATGTGGTATCAAAAATTTGATACTTATATATTAGGACTTGGCTTCACAAGAAGAAAAGAAGATTATTGTGTGTATTTTAAATTCATTGGTGATCATCTTATTTGGTCTTATATGTGGATTATATATCATTGATTGCAAATGACAGGGAAATCATATGGGAAGTGAAAACTAAATTGTCCTCTAAATTTGACATGAAGGATTTTTATGCTGCAAACTTCATTTTTGGTATGGAAATTAAAAAAAGATCCGGAAAATGGGTAACTCTAGTTAAATCAGAGGAAGTATGTTGAGACAATATTACAAATGTTTAATATGCATGAATACAAATTGGTAAATGTTCTTATTATTTTAGGTGTAAAATTATGTGCTAATCAATGTCCCAAGACATAAGAAGAGGAAGAGGACATGTCCCATGTTTCATATGCCAATGAGTTTGGAAGTTTGATGCATGCAATGGTTTGTACTAGACTAGACATTGCGCATGCAGTGGGAGTATTGAGTAGGCATATGTCAAAACTAGGGAAGCAGTGTTTGACGACAATAAAGAGGGTTTATATGTATTAGTGTCACATTACAATTTATAGATTGTGTTACCAATGAAAACTAGGATTGGATAGAGTGTTGGACATTTATGGCTTTGTTGCTACAAATTGGGCTAGAGATTTGGATCACAAAAGATCTACAAGTGGGTATGTGTTTAACCCAATAATTTGGAGGAGAAATTAATTAGATGAGAAAGAGATAGTATAATGGCACTCTCAACTGTAGAATTTGAATACATGGTAGCCACTCATGCAAGGAAGGAAGTAATATATTTACAAATACTGTGTTTAGGTATTGGGTTGGTATTACAAGTTATAAGGATAGATTGTGATAGTCAAAGTGCAATCTTCTTAGCAAAGAACCTAGCTTATTGTTCTAATAAAAAAGCATATTTATGTTCAATATCAAGTTGTGAAAGATATCACTGAAGACAAGAAGGTGCTACTCATAAATGTGGACACCCTGAAGAATGTAGATTCATTAACGAAATATTTGAGGATTGAGAATTTCTCTTGGTGTAGAGAAACAATGGACATTATTGCCCAAGATTGTTGATCATGTATTGATGTGACCCCCTGTATGAAAAGAAAAAAACAAGTGGAAGAATGTTGAGTATGTGTTATATGGTTTGCATGACTACCTCCACATGTTGTACATTGCGTTGAGTGCAGTGCCCCAAATTTTTCTTTTATCGGTTTTTGGGTCCCTTTTTTGCAGTTTTCGACACAAAAATTTTGCTTTTACCAGTTTTGTGGTGCATGGTGGTTCAACGCACGGTTTTTAAGTTTTGGTTAAGGAACTATAGTTGCATTCTAATCTAAGGAAAAGGGATTGGAAATTTTTGGATGTTGCAAAATATACATATTATATTTTAATATTGTAAAGATGGATATACTAAAAATTATTTATAGTTTTCTTGATTTGGTTTTAAGGGTAAAATCTATGTGTTAATGTGTGCCATTACAAATTTTCTATTTTATCAAGAATCTATTTGCAACAACTAACGATACATCATTAAAACCTATATGCTCCATTGTTTGCCATCTTTCCAGGACACCAACAGAAGGTTAATTCCTAAGAGGTGATAGTTTCCATTGTTAGAGCTTTCTAAAGATGACATTACCAAAAATGACACTCATAAGTCATCCATTTTTTAGCTTATTCCCTCTTGGAATGTCTTCCCCCTAGCACCTGAATTCTTTGCATTGTGAATTCTTTCAAATAAGTGTCTTTAGGAGGAAGGGAGAATAATTTATAATTCTAGAATCTATTCCAAGATGCCACAACATAGGTGTGTTATTTTGTTATTAATCAAGTGCTCCAAACATCCATAAATATAAATGTATCTAATTATTGTTTACACACATCTAAGCCACACATAGGAGGGAGGGGTATTTTCCACCTTGGCTTATTCCCACTTAGGATGTCTCCCCCTAAGTGGTATGCTCCATGAAGTATTTCAAGTAATATTATATTGAAGGAAGAAATGAAATTTTATAGTTGTAGAAGCTATTCCAATATTTTGCGAGATAGGTCACATATTTTTATAGTCATAAACACTACTCCAAGGTGTTATAAAACACACTCAGAAATTAATCTACCATTCATAAATCTCATATAGGAATTTCATCAAACACTTTGTCAATTCTCAAGTAACTATTCCAATAAAATTACTTAGAAAATTGCATTAACTCAGCAAACAGAGGTATGATTTTTATGAAAAACAACACATAATATAAATCTTAACTTGAAAATCAACAATTTACAAATGACAGACTCATCATCAAAACTCATCAATTTTAAGACAAATTTTTCTTGAAAAAACCCTGGAGGAAAAACCAATGAGAGAGAGAGGAGTTTTATTCTTTCTTTAAAAAAAATTACAAAAATAAACATTAGTAATAAGTAAAGGCTTATCTCTTGGAAATTGTGCCCATATTTCCATGAAATTCATGCAAGACTTCCTCCTTGAATTATATGCCTTTGTTGTTTTGATTTCTACGCCCACTTTTCTCATAAAGTCATGTCAATTGTTGTAGAAATAGACAACATTAAATGTTTTACAATTCCTTCGAATTTTGTTCCCCAACTTGCCTCAAATTTCATGCCACCAACTTTCTGAAAACTGCACTAAGACTATTATACGAATAGAATAGTAAATGTCAGAATCTAACCTCGAAAATCATGTTGTATCTTGCTGCTAACTACTAGAGAAAGCTCCTCAAAATTAATGCCTTCTTAGCCTAGAATTTCATGCCCCTTTCCCTTGGAATTCAAGTTATTCTTCCTCTCTATAAATTTTTTCCCTTCTTGGGATTTGAGACTTCCTCCTTGAATTCTATGCCTTTGCTGTTTTGATTTCTAGGCCCACTTTTCTCAGAAAGGCATGTCAATTGTTGTAGAAATAGACAACATTAAATGCTTTACAATTCCTTCGAAATTTGTTCCCCAACTTACCTCAAATTTCATGCCACCAAATTTCTTGAAAACTGCACTAAGACTATTGTACGAATAAAACAATAAATGTTGGAATCTAACCTCAAAAATCATGTTATAGCTTGCTACTAACTACTGGAGAAATCTCCTCAAAATTCATGCCTTCTCAGCCTAGAATTTCATGCCCCTTTCCTTTGGAATTCAAGTTATTTTTCCTCTCTGTAAATTTGTGCCCTTCTTGGGATTTTAGCCTTCCTCCTCATATTCTCTTGTGTCTCTTACACAAATGAATGAATGAGATCTCCTTGGGATTCAGGCCACTTAAAAATCCAAATGGGTATGTCCCTTAACCTTCCAACTAGCCTCCAAGATCGATGGTTAAGATTTGATCTTAGCCCCCCATGATCCAATGTGTTAGGTCCCTATAATACTAGTTTAGCCCCTACCATTATTGTTGTGCTCATGTAACCCCATATTATTATTGTTGTTCCCCATAAAATCCCACTATAGTTATTGTTTTGCCTTTACATTATTATTGTTATTTAGGCTCTAATTATACTGTGACCCCTTAGACTCCTATATATACCGAGGTTTTATCATTTATATCGTATAAAAATTATTCATTTATGTGATGTAAAAGAGATTTTCTCCTTGAAGAGGCTAATTTGGAAGTCGTTGATCTATCTTTTTTGTGATTTGGTTGCATAACATTTGGTATCAAAGCTTTGGATTTGCTATAACTTTTTTTCTACAAAGCTTAAGAAGCTAAAACTGTAACCAAGTGGAGCCAAAATCTTGGTGAACTTTATGTATGAATTTAAAATCTTGGTTCACTATATTTTCTAAGATATAGTCCAAAGAATTTAGGATTTTTGCATGCTCCAGAATTTAGTCTCAAACAAGTGAACTAGGGAAAATCGTCATAAATTTCTCTTCAAGCATCGGATTTGAATTTTGTAAAAAGTTAAAGAAACTGAATGGACTTTGGTTTCTAGTGTAGCAATTTTAGTGTTGAAATATGAAACTGTGAAACATGGCATTCCTTACAAGTTCTCTCAACTGAACCAGTCCATAAACAAGCCATCATGAGAGATTAGGCATAACTTTATCTTGAAGAATCCAATTTTGGTCTAACTTGTGGCATTGGAAATAAGACTTAGATGGATACTACAAGATGGAATTTCGGACCTTGGAGTGTTGAAATTATAGAGATACAATATTTTTAATATCGAGCTCCAAAAAAGCAAGAAAAAAGTGTGTAATTTTTAAAATTTTTGCATAACTTTTGTTTAAAAAATCAGTTTGAAGTGATTCAAAGGGCTTAGTGAAGCACATATATCATTGTTTGGTTACAAAATGCCTCGAGGAAAAAAAAATGGACACACCTAGTAAGCAACCATAAATATCTAATATAACGCATGAAGAAGAGGAAGAAATGCAACATGATATATCAAAATTACGAGATCAAGTGCAACAAATTTCACTCTCGCAAAGAGTAACCAAAAATGAACTGGAAGCTAAGATGGATGGTTTAAAATCTGACATGGAAGCAATGATGCATTTCAATATGGATGGTTTAAAAACAAAAATGAAAAGGGACCTGGAAGGTTTGAAGGAATGTTTGACAAAGTTGCTACAAGAAATGATTCCTAGTGGTGACAAGGTACTCCATGAAAATCATGACGAGGACAAAAGGAATATGAGTATTGACTTTAAAGACTCCAATAGTGGTTTGAAGACTAACCACATAACAAAGACCGATATGAGGAATTTTGATGGCAAGGATCCAGTAACATGGATACTACAGATGGAGCAATTCTTTGATCTACATGATGTGTTGAACACACAAAAGGTACGCATTGCATCTTTATATTTAGAACAAAATCAGTTTGTGTGGTATCGATGGCTTTTTTCTCGTAAATAAATTGTCACGTGGACAATGTTTATGGAAGAATTGGTAGCACATTGTGGGGATAAATAGAGCAATACTTTTTTTAGCTAATTGATGAAACTCAAAAAAAAGGGTTCAGTGGCAGAGCACATTAAGGACTTCCAAAGATTGAATATCAAGGTAAATGATATTCAAGAGGAGTATAGGATTGATGTATTTATAGGGACTTTAAAGGATAATATCCAACATGAGGTTCACCTTTGGGAACTTGATTCATTGGAGAAGGCATTCAAGGTGGAAAGAAAAGTTGAAAGAAAAATTATGGAAACAAGGAAGTCTACCAGTCATAACTATAAAGATGGAAGTTTTGTTGCTAATATCCTTCCACACCTACAAGGTTTACACCAAAACAATTGGAGGGAAAAAGAGCGAAAGGGCTTTGTTACAGTTGCAATAGAAAATTCACTAAAGGTTATAATTGTGTTGAGAAAAAATTATTTTACATAGATTGCGAAGAGGAGGAAAAAAAGGAACAAGAAACATCAAAGGTGGAGGATATACATTAGGAACCAACCCTAGAGAAACAAGAAATGAATATAACCATATCTTGTAATGCATTGACAGGAATTACCACTCATCAAACTCTCAAGATAGAAGGATATACCATGAAGAAAAAGGTAATAGTGTTGATTGATTCGGGTAGTATCCATAATTTTATTCATTGTAAGATAGCCAAGGAATTGAATTGCTTTCTATATCCAACACTAGAGTCTTAAGTGACGGTTGCAAATGGAGGAACTGTAAATTGCTCTGGGAAGTTCCATAATATTAAGATAATCATGGGGGAATATGTATTGAATAGTCCAATTATTTCCATTTCGATGGGTGGTGTTGATGTTGTACTAGGAGTCCAATGGTTACAATCTTTGGGGATGATAGATTTTAATTTTAAAGAACTTTACTTGAATTTTTTTTTGGGAAGGAAAGGAAGTTGAATTAAGGGGTATCAAAGGGAAACCGAGGAAGATAATAAGCTATAATAGCATGACAAATCTTCATAAGAAAGAACAAAATGGCGTAATTTCACAATTATGCTCACTAGAGGTTCAAACATCGACATCATTTATTTCTTCAGATCTACAAAAAGTCTTGGATAATCATTCCAAAGTATTTGAGACTCCAAAAGGCCTCCCACCTATTCGTGATCATGATCATGTTATTCATCTGATTCTAATAAGTTTTCCTCCAAATATTAGGCCTTACATATATCCATATGCCCAAAAGAGTGAAATTGAACATATGGTTGTAGAAATGCTAGAGGTCGGTATAATTCAACCTAGTCAAAGTTCTTTCTCTGCTCCAGTAGTATTGGTGTAGGAGAAAGGTGAATCATGGCGTATGTGTCTGGATTATAGGGAGATCAACAAGCTCACTATTAAAGATAAATTTATGATTCCTGTCATTGATGAATTGTTGGATGAATTACATGGAGCGATTTACTTCACCAAGTTGGATCTTCGTTCAAGATATCATCAAATTAGAACAAAACTGAAGACAGTCCAAAAACAACATTCAAAACTCATGAAGGTCATTATGAATTTTTGGTCATGCCTTTTGGCCTTACTAATGCACCTTCCACGTTTCAAGGTTTGATGAATTCCATTTTCAAACCTTTCCTTATAAAATTTATGTTAGTATTTTTTGATGATATACTAATCTACAATAAGTCTTGGAAATATTATGTTCAACATGTTGATAGGGTGCTCAAACTATTGGAGGAGAAATAAGTATATTCAAAAAGCTCCAAATGTTTCTTTGGAGTACAAGAGGTGGAATATTTGGGGCATATTGTATCTCATGAGGGTGTTAAGGCAGACCCTAGCAAAATTAAAGCCATTAAGGAATGGAAAATCCCCACAACCCTAAAGCATCTTCGAGGATTTCTTGGGTTGGCAGGGTAGTATCGCAAGTTTGTTAAGAATTATGGGAGAATAACATCACCTCTAACAACTTTAATGAAGAAAGATGCATTTTCTTGGAATCCAGAAGAAACTAAGGCCTTTGAATATCTTAAAGAGGCAATGTGCCAAGCATTGGTCTTAGCTACGCCAGACTTCACAAAAACTTTTATTATGGAATGTGATGCCTCAAGAAATGGAATTGGTGTTGTTTTAATCCAAGGAGGAAGACCCATTTATTTTGAAACTCGTCTAATCAAGGGAAAGTATTTACATAAACCTATTTATGAAAAAGAAAGGTTGGCAATACTACATGCACTAAAGAAATGACGACCTTAATGAATGGGAAGACACTTCAAGGTAAAAATAGATCATGATGGCCTTAAATACTTTTTGGAAAAAATATTATCTTCAGAAGAGCATAAAAAATGGGTCACAAAGATGCTGGGTTATGACTTTGAAATCATCTACAAAAAAGGGGAGAAAAATGTTGTTGCAGATGCACTCTCAAGAAAGGATGAGGATGTGGAAGCATTACTTTGTCATTTCTATTATCTAACATGATTGGATAACTGAAGCAAGATATGAATGGAAGAATGATGAAGATTTGTGGACACTCATTCAAAATTTACAGCAAGATCCCAATACATCTGATACATTTATCTAGAAAAATGATTCATTATGGTACAAAGATCACTTATATCTTTGTAAGAATTCCCAACTAAAACAAAAGACTCTTTTGAAATTCCACACATCCCCTTAGGAGGGCACTCGGGATTTTTAAAAACCTACCATAGGGTTAAGAAAGAATTTTTTTGGGATGGCCTTAAATCTGATATTTAGAAGTTTGTGATAGAATGTTTGGTTTGCCAACAAAATAAAGTTGAGACAATTAAGGCCCCGTGTCTATTACAGCCTTTATCCATTCCAACTCAACATTGGGATGAGGTATCAATGGATTTTATCACGAGTTTACCCAAATATGAAGGAAATAATGTCATCATGGTGGTAGTTGATAGAGTTACCAAGTATGCACACTTTTGTGCATTATCTTATCCTTTTAGATCCAATACAATTGCTACTGCATTTATGGAAACTATTCAAAAGCTACATGGCAACCCAAAGATTATTTTAAGTGACAGAGGTCCCATTTTCACTAGAAAATTTTAGATGAAGTTATTTTCTTTCCTTGGTACTCAATTAGCTCATAGCTCACCTTATCATCCTTAATATGATGGGAAAACTAAGATAGTGAGCAAATGTTTGGAAGGATGTATTCATTGCTTTATATCTAATAAACAAACACAATGGGTCAAATGGTTACCTCTAGCGGAATGGTGGTATAGCACTTCCTTCCATACTGCAGAAAAAATGACCCCGTTTATGGCACTTTATGGATATCATCCACCATCCATCACATCATATTTAAGAGAAAATTCTAAGGTTCAAGCAGTGGAAGATCACATCAAGCATCAACAACAAGTTCTCCAACTCTTTAAGGGTAACCTCACTCTTGCGTAGAACCAAATGAAACAACAAGAAGATCAAAATCATAGTGAGGGAAATTTTGATGTAGACGACTGGGTATTTTTATGGCTACAACCATAAAAACAAACGTCCCTCAATCAAGCTAAGAAGGATGATAAATTATCACCCAATTAATATGGTCCATACAAGGTGTTGCAAAAGATTGTTATTATGGCATACAAATTGGAGTTGCCTACATCTTCCTGAGTACACCCAATTTTTCATGTTTCATGCTTAAAGAAGGTTATCAATGACAAGCTCCCTATTCAAACAATATTGCCAAAACTTGATGAAGAAAGAAAAATCATATTTGAGCTTGGAGCAGTTATGGAAACAAGAACCCGATATCTACGAAATCGATTAATTTTAGAGTATCTCATTAAGTGGAAGAACTTACCTAATGAAGATTCCACATGGAAGGATGAGAATCTTATACAAAAGCATACATAACTACTCAAGAATTAAGGGGAAAGGGGAATGTTAGGTCCCTATAATACTAGTGTAGGCCCCTTATCCTCATTTTTAGTGTAGCCCATATTGTTATTGTTGTGCCCATGTAACCCTTATATTATCATTATTGTGCCCCATAGAAGCCCCTATTGTTATTGTTGTGCCCTTACATTATTATTGTTATGTACGTGCTAATTATATTGCGACCCCTTAGACTCTTATATATACCAATGATGTCTTATCATTTGTATCATCCAAGAATTGTTCATTTATGTGATGTAAAGGAGGTTGCCCACTCAAAGAGGTTAATTTTGAAGTCGTTGATCTATCTTTTTTGTGATCGGGTTGCATAAAACAATGACTATGTTTCAATATTTCATTGACTTTACTTAAAGTGTACTTTATCTCATAACTTTATATCTCATAAAGCTAGTTTATTTCTCAAGTCACTTTAGGATATTCTCCCACATGCTAGCCCTAAGCCATTATGGAAGACACTTATCCTAGCTAACTTCAACGCTCCCTCTTAGCGAGAAAATTATTCTTCACCTCTCCCATCTTGTCCCTGAAAACTTCAAACTTTCCCTTAATGAGGGACTTCGTGAGAATGTCTACAACTTGCTTATTAGTGGAATTGTATCTTAAATGCACTGCTTCTATTTGGACATGATCTCGAATGAAATAGTATATGATGTCAATATGTTTGAATCAATCATGAAATACTAGATTATCTAATATTTTTATGCCACTACGATTATCACAGTAAACCGAGGTGGCCTTCAACCACTAATGAAATTGTGTGGCAGAAAAATTTTATCCTGCTGAAAAGATAGATCTCCCTAGACTTGGGAACCAAATCTAGAACAAAACTGAAAAATAAATAAAAACATTCCCTAATTTATCATCAAATAATAGATGTAAGTGGGATGAATGGTTCATACCTTGTTCTGAAATGCTTGATAATGATCCTTGTTGTTGTTTGAAGGGATATACAAAGATACAAACATATAATTGATCAAAGCATATGATATATAAAATATTCAACATAAACTATACAAGTGATCAAGGAATATCATAACAATCATTATAACAATGAGTGTAGGAAAGACATGTGCATTTATATTAAGAATGGAGAAAATGAGAGAGTTACAACCAAGCCTTTATGTTGAAAGCTTCCTCCCAATGATCCTCCAAATCCAACCTTGCAATGAAAAAGTATCTAATGGATATTATAGCAACATGAAAGTATAATCTTAAGAGTCAAAAATCCAATCCCTTTCCCTTTGATTGTACTACTTTTAGAGTCAAAAGATGGAGGTTTGATGTCCATTAAGGTAGGAGTCAGATCCACAATGGATGGGAAGGGATCCACTATGGTATGTATGAGATCCATCATGGTACAAACTTAGGTCCAAGATAGGAGGAACTCTAGCCCAATATCCACCGCTTGGAGTAGATACCATTCACGAGGCTTATAGAATATAAGCTTCTTTAAATTTTCTTATTTTTACCCATGTAAGAAGACTATTGCACTTTTAATGAAGGCAAGTCACGATGGAATTTCTACTCATTTACTATGAAATATGTGACCTCGTGGGTTGTGATTTGAGCACTTGCGATGATATTTAAAATTAGGGTTTTTTAAGTATGTAATCTACGATTCTTATATTTCATCGAGAGGTATTTCTTCCATCTTCCTTAGGGATTCATGACAATAGTTCTTCGGACGACAAAGGATTTGGTTTGGCATCAGTTGCATGAATGTAACAAATTGATGTGGAACAGATTCCCCCCTAAATTATAAAGTCAGAAACGATATAATGACTGAATTTATTTATCATTCGAAGGTTAGAAACAAGGAACCACTAGTTGGAAACATACAAGTCAACAATCAAGAAATTACAATACAATTCATCAAATGATCATCTATAATGTAGGAATTTCAATACTCATAATTCAAATGACTCTAAGCATAAGTATGAAGTCATGGCCACTAGACATATATTATGGATCGATGATCAGAAAAACTCAATATGAACATACCCGCCAGACATATATCATGGACCTATGTCACCGTCATGAATACTCACAACTCCATGCAACCTAGATGTATTAGAAAAAATTACGAGTCTTCATCTCTATCTATCTATGGCATGAATCTAACCATGTGAATAAATGTCTTGAAGTTGAACATGGTAGAAAGCATCTAATTACCGACCAATGATGAGAACCGTTAACAGATGCGAGAGAAACCACCAATAATGACAATGGCCCTCAATGTACTCTAGTACAATCTATGGCATGTGAATAAATGATCTAAAGTCAAACACCCATAGAATGATTCAATTGAAGGTCAATGATGAAAACTTATCGTCAAAGGTGAGGAAACCTTCCATTGAGGCATGTAAGCTCCAAGGTACTAAAAAGGGTTTCTAAGATGTCAATAAGAAGTGATCCTTCGCAAGAGGGCCTACAACACGAAATAAATATCAAGTTTTGAAGAACAAAAGAGCAGTGGTTCAAGACTAACTCAAGGATGATTGACGCAATAGAAGGCTTTAAAGATTGCAAAGTGATTTTAACTAAGGTTAAAATTCTCTTGAACATATTGGCGATATGACAATTGGCTTGACAACATTTGACTCAAACAAGACTAGAGACCAATATGAATACTTTCACTAAGGTATGCTCAAATGAGAGGAAAATGGATTTCTCAACCTTGACAAAAAAAAGTGACAGAATGTCATGTTCAAGAGTGACATATTTCCTTCTCAAATGCAAAGAATGAATACTTATTTTCCAATTTCCCCGACCATTATTAGCAAGTACCTTTTTTTATTTTTACACAAGCTTAAGGAGGATAACATATGGTTGTAGTATAAGCTCATCCTTTGGATGAGTCCTCTAGACTATTTTTAATGAACCCTAAGAAGGAGTGGTTCGGTCCCATCATGATTGACGAGTCCTACATTGTTTGCATTTTACAAGTCCAATGAAGGGACAATTTGAATTCTTCTTCACATTTAGAGAGTTTGAAAAAGAAATAAAAGGAAACTACATAAAGTCCTTTTCCGTAAATTTAGTCTCTCGAGGCCAAAAAAAGTATAAAATAATACAAGAGGGAACTCTTTTAGTCATGATTGACTAAAGTAGTCCTTTTTTGTAAATAGTTTACTCAGTCAAGAAAAGTGTTAAACTTATATTGGGTCAACGTTTCTGTTGAGGCCTAATCAGAGGGATTGGGTGTACTGTTGTAATTAATGTAAATAAATAATAGAGAATATAGAGATTCATCGGGAGATGAACCGAACGGTAACTCCCTATTGTGTATAATAATGAACAACCTGAATGAATAATATAGGTTTTGATTTGAGGAGTCAACTCCTGGTCTGACATGGTACCAAAGCAGGTGCCATTTTTTGGCTTCCTTTTTAATTTGTAACTCCTATTCTGTTTTGCCTTTGTTTTGCATCTTTTGCAGACTGACATTTCTATCAAATCCCTGTGAAATTTCATTTATCGTTTAATACATTCGTTGAAGTGCATTGCATTGGAGCTAGTTGTTGAAGCCGAAGGTTCTGTAATGACTTGGATTTCCTCCTGCTCTGAGCATGGTATATATACCCTTTCGCATTGAAGAACTATATACCCTTTCCCATTGAAGAACCATATATCCTTTTTTCGTATTCCCTTGAGCCGGATCTCAAGTATTATAAACCCATATATATAAATATCGTCGGGTCCCTTTTTAATCACATATCACAAATCTCTTGCCCCGATCAATACTGTTGCATGTTCGCGATGCGATCATACCCTTTATTAAACCCACTCGGACACAGTTCTCGAGGTTTCACTTTATCTGGCTCGTTCTCCATCGTTGATCTCAACCTCTAGATCTGACGGCTAACATTGATTTTGGGGGGCAGCACTTGCACGGCAGTTACCCGCCTGAAAAGTGCCTTTTGATCTCCACCGTTGTTAATCACCTCAAAATCTGACGGTGTATAGCGATTTTGGGTGCATTAGTTGCACGATAGTTACCCGCCCGATACAAGCGGCTTTTCTCTCTCCCCTAGTCGCTACGTGTCAATCGCTTATTGGAATCAGGCACTCCCCTCTCAATACCACTTATTGTTTTTTAACTGCCCGAAATCCCACTTGTAACCTGAAATCTGCCTTTAGCTGTGGTTATCGTCGCAACTTGTTTTGCTTTCGATGACCGTTGATTCCTTTCCGCTTGAACGAAAGCTCATCTCCATTGTTCATCTCTTAACACCATTCATCTCTTCGTCGTTCATCTCTTAACTGTCAAACTCTTGTATACAGGTGAAAGAAGGCGATACCATGTTGAACGTTGTTGGTTTAACGATGTTGGTATAACGATATGCATTCAATTATATCTATTGTGGGAGTAATTCTCAATGGAAATGAGAATTATCCTAAATGGTCACGAAAAATCCAAATCCAAAACACTCATTTTTAATGAGCTATGGAAAGGAGTGTGTGTTGGAGAAGGAGACGAAGCGTCAGTCCATCCTACCTCAGACAAGGAGCTCGCCATTTGGGAAAATAAGAACAGCAAATCCTATGCATTGATTGCAGCATCAGTAAGTGAAGAGGTGAGTCGACACATTTCGCCATTTTCAAATGCATTCAAAGCCTTACAAAAGCTTAAGGAACTCTATGATTCACACTCTACACTTGAAGTTGTTCAACTTATGATTAAACTCTTACCCTTGAATTACAAAATAATGATCCTCTTGCTCTTGCATCTGAAGTAAAATCTATAATGCATGATATCAAAGTCACTAAGTTAGAATTGGATATTCCTCTGATAGCTTTTCTCAAGGCAGTTTATCCTACTTACTCCAATTATCTTGAGTCATTGCAAGCAAATGGAAATCTCAAAGATATTACCTTTGACTCCCTTGTGAAAAAATTTGCTAAAAGAGAGAAAGCTTTTGGGAAGAAGACGGCCTTTGCATCTTCTAAAGAGGCTGTGTGCCTTGCTCATAAAGAAAAGAATCTTGCCCAAGATTCTTCCAGAGGAAGAGGTGGTCAAAGAGGAAGAGGAAGATATTTCAGAGGCAGGGGGGGCAGACACTCTCAAGGAGGAAAGTCAGATTTGCACTGCATACACTGCAAAAGAAATGGATCACATGATGCCTCCACATGCAAGTTACCTTGGGACAAAATTGAGCAGCAAAAAAACCACCCCAAAGGTAAAATTAATGACACAGAAAAAGGTAAAGCACCTGAATCCGCTCATTATGTTGTGGCACAATGTAATATTGGAGTAAATGAAGACTTATTAATGCTTCACTTGCTTCTTCGAAAAATGATTGGTTGCTTGATTCAGGAGCAACTTGCCACATGACTCATAGAAAAGATTTTTTTTGAAGAATTTACTGACAATGTTGATGGAGCAGTATACTTTGCAAACCAATCAAAAATCAATCCATCAGGGCTTGGCACAATCAGGCTTAAATTGGCTCGTCTTCTAGACTTTCTTCTGCATCATATTCTCTATCTCCCACAGCTGAAGAGAAACTTGTTTTCCTTGGTCCACATCCGCAAGGTCACTCCATTCATATGTTTGATGGCAAGCTTGAGGTGAGAAAAGCATCTAACCACTCACTTGTCATGAGGGGAATAGAAGAAGAAAGGCTTCTCAAGCTGCAAGGTACCTCTGCCCATGCACAACATTTCTCATAAAATTCTCATTATGAAGAAGGTACACTTCCATCAAGTTTATTATGGCATGCTAGATTTGGACATTTGAGCTATGACAGCCTCCGCTTGTTGAAGAAAAATGGTGTTGCTGGTTTGCCTACAATTCTTAAGAAATTTAAGCAATGTGATGCTTGCATTCTAGGAAAGCATAGCAAACAACCTTTTCATGATTCACATTCAAGAGCACATAGAAAACTTGAACTCATTCATTCAGATTTATGTGGTCCAATGCCTGTTCCTTCTGCAAATGGAAATAAATATATGATGACATTTATTGATGACTACACCAGAATGTGTTGGGTTTATTTATTGAAAAAAAAACCGATGCTTTTCAAACATTCAAGAACCTTCATACATGGATTGAAAATGATGCAAAATCTCATATTGTCTCTATTTGCACCGATAATGGAAAAGAATACACTTCAAATGAATTTGAAAACTATATTCGCCAACATGGGATCAAACATCAAACAATTGTGCCTTATAATCCCCAACAGAATGGTGTAGCTGAAAGAATGAATAGGACAATCTTAAATATCGTACACTCCATGTTGTTCTTCAAAAATGTAAAAATGTTGTTTTGGGCTGATGGAGTTCTATGTGTTGTATATATAAAGAATAGATGCCCATCTAATGCTATCAGAAACAAGACTCCTTATGAAATGTGGTATGGGCACATTCCTTCGGTAAAGCATCTCAGAGTCTTTGGTTCCACCTGTTATGCCTTGATACCAAAGGTACATAGAAACAAACTTGGTGCAAGAAGTCGTAAGTGTATCTTCCTAGGATATTCAAACACCTCCAAAGCATACCGTCTCTATGATGAAGTCAACAAAAAGTTTGTTGTATCTAGAGATGTAATCTTTCTTGAATCATCCAAAACTGACAATATTGTTGAAAGGAAATTTGATCGTTTGGATAGATTCACATGTGCAAAATAATTTCAAGAATTTGATAATCAGATTCCACATCTTGAAGAGGGGATTCCTATACTAGATCAATCTCTGGAATCTTCTTCTAAAGCACTCTCTCCCCTACATGAAACTCCAACAATGGATGATACTTTAAGTGATGTGATTGACACAATTGGGAGACTCGATCTTGATTCAGTCCCAACTCAATCAACGGAGCAGCCTAGACCATCTAAGAAAGCTCCCCCAAAGTGTCTGAGAAAGACACTTGAAAGTGTTCATCCTAATGAGGTTGGAAAGACAGGAACTAGAAATTCAAACCGGCAAAATGGAGTTAATGTAGATGACTTTGATTCACCTGTTGATATGGATGTTTCTTATGATTGTGAATTTAGTTTGTCTACAGATTTTGAACCAACTTCCTTCAAAGAAGTTACTTCTCATGATGAATGGAGAGAAGCAATGCAAAAGGAGTATGATGCCCTAATAAAGAATGGCACTTGGAAGCTGGTTGATCCTCCATTGGGAACTAAACCAATTGGCTGCAAGTGGGTCTACAAGAACAAGTATAAAGCTAATGGCTCACTTGACAAGCACAAATCCAGGCTTGTGGCAAAATGTTTTGCACAAAAGGAAGGGATTGATTATGAGGAAACTTTTGCCCCCACAGCAAAATGGGCTACCATCTGGACACTCTTTTCCCTAGCAGCTCAGAACGGCTAGGAAGTCCATCAAATGGATGTAAAATTGCTTTCTTGAATGGAGATCTAAAAGAAAAAAAAATTATGTCCCAGCCTGAAGGATTTGCTGTGAAAGGACATGAACATAAAGTATGCAAACTTGTGAAATCCTTGTATGGCCTCAAACAAGCACCACGAGCCTAGTATGAAAAACTGATTGAGCATCTTCTGAAACTCGATTTCAAACATTATGATCTTAATGATGCAACTTTGTTTGTCAAGAAAGTTGGCAAAACAGTTGTATATCTTGTGGTATATGTAGATGACCTTTTGATGACATGGAACAATGGAAGCTACATTGCATCCATAAAGAAGGAATTGAAGAAATGTTTTGAAATGACTGATTTGGGCTATGTTCATTACTATCTTAGTATTGAAGTAACTCAACATCCGAAGTCCATATTCCTTTATCAAAAGAAGTACATTGGAGATCTATTGAACGGGTTTGGCATGACTGAATGCGATCCTCTAACTACGCCAATGGAACAAAACTTAAAGCTCACATCCATTGAATGAAAAGAATTTGAGGATGCAACAAAGTATAGACAACTTGTAGGAAGTCTCAACTACCTAATTACTACCAGACCAGACATTTTGTTTGTTGTTGGAATCCTCTCGAGATTTATGCAAAAGCCTTGTGAGGGACATTGGTCTACTACAAAAAGAGTTCTAAAGTACTTGAAGGGAACTCAAGACTTTGGAATCAAGTATACACAGGTGGGCGACTTTAGCTTGATTGGATACTCTGATATAGACTTCGATGGAGACAAAGAAACTGGGGTATCTACTTCAGGTTATGCTTTGAGTCTTGGATCAGGAGTTGTCTACTAGAGATCATGCAAACAATCAGTTCTAGTAGATTCCACAACAGAGGCAGAATATGTGGCAGCATCTGAGGCAACAAAAGAAATTGTGTGGCTCAGGAAAATTCTTGAAGATTTGCAGGTAAAACAAGTACAATCGACTCCACTCATGATTGACAATACCTCTGCAATAAAGTTGGCCAAGAACCCAAAGTTCCATGATTGAACAAAGCACATAAATACTAAATATCCTCTGATTCGACATCATGTTGAGGCCAAAACAATCCATCTCCACCATTGTTCCACTAATGAGCAAATTGCATACATATTCACCAAAACACTTGGAAGAGAAAAGCTTGAAAGATTCAGAACGATGCTTGGACTCACCAATATCCCTTCAGATTAAGCGGGGGAATGTTGACACCTAATCAGAGGGATTGGGTGGACAACTGTAATTAATGTAAATAAATAATAGAGAATATAGAGAGTCATCGGGAGATGAACCGAACAGTGACTCCCTCTTGTATATAATAATGAATAACCTGAATGAATAATATAGAGTTTTGATTTGAGGAGTTACCTCCTAGTCTGATAGTTTCTTCAAATACTTTTATGAGTGTGAATGAAACAAGCTTACCCAACTACATTTCATATTTAGAGAATCTGAAATGGGCTTAAAGATAACTCTAGGGGGTTCCTTTTTCGTACAATTTTAATGAGCTTGAAAAAGTGACAAAAGTAGACTTATGCCATTAAGTTATGTTGCAACATTTCAACCTGTTATCTACACACTTAAGTCACAATTCATCATATTTGCTCAAAAATTGAATAAAAGAGCTTAATTATAATTAATTAGGCAAAAATTGGTAAAAATAATAATTAAAAATGATTTAATTTCCTATAAAAGGACAAAAGTAATTTTATTTTCACCATTTGAGTTTTTACCCATTGCAGAGCTACAAAATCTCTTTTTATCCTCAATCTTCTAGAGCGGATTGCAACCAATCTGGTGGATGGTTTTAGCTGTCATGTTTTTTGGGTAATAGTTCTCTCCCTCCTCTTCAGCGTCATGGTCTCATTTTTCATTTTTAACAATAAAATTTTAAGATTTGAGTTTGTTAAAGAACATAGGCTGCGTCACAGGTCCGTCATAAGTATTCTCTTCGAATTCGTGATGGTTGCAGGTCCGAAGATAATTCCTGCGATGACATCGCTCGGTTTGGAAAAACATGCTCAAGAAGCGGAAAATGTTAATTTTTCATTGCTCTATGCTATTTTAATTACTTTAGCCCAACTCACTTCTTCAATTAGCAATATTTTTTAGTAGCAATCAATTTTTCCAATTCAATTCAACAACTGAAGATAGAACAGTAAATGCAATGATAATATGAGGCAATCAACACATCAACAAGAGACAAAGATTTGGTCAAAGACCAGGGGAAAACCCCGCAAGGGGGGAAACCCTTTGAAACTTTTCTTCTATTATATTGTGTTCAAATGTTAAGCAGAGAGTATAATGAGCCCAAATCCATAAATAATAATGAAAGACAAAGATTGAATTATCCAACAATACAACCAACCAAACTCCAAAATATGATCCAATAGTCAAATCTTGTCAAAGCCAACATAGGTCAAAGTTAACAGTAGCTACAACAACAGTAAGTGGTCAAAAATCCTTCAAATTGACTCGGTCAGTAGTAAAAAAATGTGGCCCAATCAGTTGTTCAAAGTGCCTCAAAACAGTCCCAAAAATATCCTTCAAACTTGGTCAAAGTCAAAGTCAAAAAGGCTGCAGAAACCTTAGTTGCAGATCTGAAGTCAACCACAGTCAATGTACCTAAAAAATCTTGATTTTGTGACAAGAAATTTGGTCCTCGAAAACAGTCCAAAAACACAAGTCAAAATGAGTCAAAACATGTCCAATATCCAAATGTCAACCTTAGTCTAAGTGTTGGTCCAAGCACATTTCGGCCCCTTGAAATTTATCCTTCCTCTTTCTCACACATGTGAAGAGATGACCTACAATTTTCAGAAGTATCGAACCAAATAGGGAAGAGATTCTTGTGTTGAGTTGATGTCCAAATGAGCATGAGGTGACTTGAATTTATAGGTTTTGGAGGAGGTCTAATCTGTCCTCTAGGTCGGCTTGATCAATTGTGACATTATGTGCTTCACTTCAAAAATACACTTTCCCTTGTCCAAATATAGTGCTTCAAAGGTCAATTTTGGTCCTCTTGGAAAGAGGAATTTAGTCCAATGATTTGAATTTGTCACTGAGCTTCCAAATTAATACTCCCCCTCAGCTAGGGATAAATTCCAACTGCATCATGTAATCATTGCAAGTATCTTGCCATAAAATCATGTTCTCTTCTCAACTCAATCTGCGGAATCATTCTTGAATCTAAAGAAGAAGAATCATAGGGGAGCTTTAGCTACCACCCTCTACATCATGCAATAAGTGAGGTACAAATTATCGAGCAAGGATCACAACCATTCTCTTATTCAATCAATGGGCGGCATACCACTTTCTATATTTCTATATAAGAGATAAGGATCATATCCATCCTATTGCATATTGATCTTCCCAGTAATGACCCTCAAGAGTCATGTGTGTTATAGGGAATTTTGTCACATGTGTTCAATAGGCCTAAAAATCGGATCAATCAACATCCTTGAACACTTTGTCATACTCCCTTTGCAAATCCCTAAGCATCACTTCTCCAAAAAAGTGTGATTTTTTTTTGTCTATCTGCTCAAAAACCATGTTTTTAGCTCCAACGCACTTTGCATTCTTATCCACGTACGTTGGATGCAAGTTGCATAACTGAGAACCTGTGTTGATCAGAACAAGTTCCTCTGTTTTGTAGGTGCATTGATTCCAGAATTCTAGGAAATTTTAAAAAAGGTTTTTGAATCTTCTCCTTCCAGAAGCGTCTAAGGTGGTTTTACCATTTACTATGGATATATATATCGAATTCCTATTTGATCCTACATTGGTGGTCATAACTTTTACCCCTTGAGCTTATCCTCCCTCATAAGTGCATCTCAAGCCTAGATTGGTAAATCCTAAACTACCATGTTTACCCTATAAAACTACCTCCCATGGAGTCTGGGTTGGCTTTTGGAGATTTCTAGTGCCCTCATGTTGTTTCTTTGAGCTTAAGAAAGCATCACCCTTTTACGCATTAGTGTTGAGTGTGCATATTTTCTTTTTGGAAAGGAAGGATAATACAATTGGGGAGACATCTACAAAGTTAGCTTCTATATATGGTTGTAATTCATGTTTTCCTATACGTGTGTCATGTTGATGCTTATGTATTTCAATGCCTATTGACTCATTGATTAGAGATATTAGATTATACTATGTGGATATTGTAGTTCTCTTGCTTGTTTTAGTCATTGTTACAGGTTCCATTTATAGTATGTGGAGCTAGAGTTGGAGCTTACAAGAAAAGAGAAGAGGATGACTTACTACAGATTCTAGGTAGGTCTCTTTTCTGTATTCTAATATCTCTAAGGAAAACATAGATCTTTTTGCCCTCTATTGTTCCAGATCATACCGCTATATCTAGGGGGTTCATTTTTGTCCACATAAGTGAATTTTCCATATAACAATGACGTAGAACACCTACATCATAATTCGGGCTTGAGTGAGATACCCAACTTACAAAAGGTAAGGATCACACGTCCCCAAGCCTCCTCAACCCATTAGCCAGATGGGGAGGGGCAATCCCAACAAGCCCGGCTTGTGTGTATGATTCCAATTGTGGCATACTCTACTATACTAAGATAGGGGGAGATGCCTGACTTGTCATAATGGACAAGGATCATGCACACTCTATGGGTGACAATAGGGGAGATACCCCGACCTACTGCAAGAGTAGGGATCATGCACACCTATTGTCCAAATTTCCCTCAACCCTAGGAGCCCTCAACACTCCATTCCCACCTTGGGAGCTTAACCAACGAGGAAGATCTATGCTCAGTGTTCTTGATCAGCTAAGACCCTTATTTAGAGGAGTCACATCCCTCAATCCAAGTTGCTCTCTAGATACGGAGAAATTCCCTTTTGGAAATTCCTTGGTGAGAATATCAGATATCTGCTCATTTGTTGATATGTGATTAAGTCTAATAACTCCTCTATGCACCATGTATCGAATGTATTGATATTTGATCTTTATGTGATTTGACTAGTCATGAAATATGGGATTATATGTCAATCGAATCCCACTCTTGTTGTCACAATATATCATTGTAGTGTCCAGGACCTGCTCAAACAACTCTCCAAAGAGCTTTCTCAACCAAATTTCTTCAAAGCTAGCCATGCTAACAACAATATACTTTGCCTCGATGGTACTCAAAGCTATGGACTTTTGTTTCCTGCTCATCTAAGTTATCATGTCAGATCTAAGGCTAAAACAAAATTCACAAGTTCTCTTCCTATCAACAACATTTCCTGCCAAGTCAACATCATTATATCCATGAAGTCTCATGTCTTTAGCAATGTATCTAAAACCAAGGGTAATTGACCCATGCAAATATCTCAAAATATGTATCACAGCAACCCAATGTGCAGGGAGAGGTTCGATCATGAATTGACTCAGGGTTTTCACTACATAGCATATGTCTAGATGGGTGTTCACTAAGAACATCAAAGCCCTAATCAACTATCTATACTCAGGTGGATTCAAAAAAATCGGGTCCTGCAACTTCTCCACACAACTTCTTGAAATTCATTTCAATTGTTGTGATAAAGGACTTGCATTCTGTCATTCCAAATCTCTCCATCAACTTCACGACATATTTTCCCTGTGAAAGAAAAATCTCATTGGGCCTTTTCCACACCTTAAGACCTAGGAAGTAGCGCATGAGTCTAAGGTCCTTCATCTCAAATTGAGAGGCTATCTCCCTCTTACACTCGATTATCAGGGGCTCACTACCTGTCAAGAATAGATTGTCAACATATAAAACTAAAATCAAGGGCATAACTTGGACCACCTTGAAGTAAAGGTTGGGATCAATGCTACTTATTGTGAATCCAAGCTTCACCGGGTAACTATACAAGTGTGTGTACCATGCTCTAGGGGTTTTCTTTAAGCCATACAATGTCTTATTCAACCTACAAACAGGTTTCTTTCAATCCCCCACTTCAAATCCCTATGGGTGCTCAAAGAAAACTTCTTCCTAGAACGTGCCATGAAGGAATGTCATCTTCACATCCATCTGATGAACGGTCCATCCTTGACTTATAGCAAGGGAAACTATAGAATAAATGGTGGTATATTAGGCCACAAGAGAAAATATATCATCATAATATCCTCCCTCTTTTTGGCAAATCCTTTTTCCATGAACGTCACCTTATATTTCTCAATACTTCCATCGACTCCAAGCTTGATTTTGAATAACCATTTTGAAGTCGCCACAGGTTTCCCCTTCGATCTGAGAACAACATCCCATATATCATTCTTCATAATTGATTCGTATTCTTCTACCATGGCATCCTTCCAGACTTGGTTTTTCGTGAATTCTTCAAACATGCGAGGCTAACCTTGAATCATATTACTCATCGCTACAACATATCCCTAGTACCTACATGGCTTCTTTCTTTCTCGAAAATTCCCTCTGGACGGAATGTGTCTCTCGACATCCTATAATGTGTCATGAAACCAAAGTGGCCTCTTCCTAGCAGCGGATCACATGGAGGAGGATCCAAGGGGTCCATGGGATCATCAACAATGTCTCTCTTGGATTCAATCACAGAAGGACCTTCTAAAATATCCATATCATCATTTTCCTTCTCAAGAGGAGAGGAAGGTCCCTTGATTTTCCAAGGGAAACATCTTCATCGAATGTAACATCCTTGCAAATTTCAACCTTCTTTTGACTAGGAATATATATTCTAAATTCTTTGGAATATTCGCAATACCCAACAAACATACCTTTTATTCTAGTGGCTTCCAGCTTGTTTCTTTTGTATTTTGGCACATGCAAATATATGGGTCATATAAATATCCGGTGATGACCAATGTTGGGATTGACACTTGTGAATACTTCTTCGAGAGTATTGTTGTCCAATGCTTGATGAGGTACCATGTTTTGAACATATACCGTTGTCTCAGTTACTTCACCCCAAAGGAACTTCGGTAGCTTTTGATCATGGAGCATGGCTCAGCCAACTTCCACAATATACTTGTTCTTTCTCTTAGCCACTCCATTTTGTTCAGGATTATAGGGCACAATCATCTCCTTCTTGATACCTTCCTTCTTGCAAAAATTTATGAATTCATTTGAAATGTACTCTCCACCATTGTCAAACCTGAAGATCTTAATTTTCTTCCCTATTTAATTTTTGAACAATGCCTTGAAGTTTTTTAACATATCAAAGGCCTCATCTTTATGCTTCAAGTAATATATCTATTTCTTCCTTGAAAAATCATCTATGAAGGTTAAGTAGTATAGGTGGCCACCAAAATAATGTATGGGCATCAATCCACATATGTTAAAATGAATGAGTTGGAGGATGTCATTCATCTTATTATTTCTAGAGGGGAATGGTCCCCTTGTCTTCTTTCCACTGGCGCATCTTGGACATACTCCATCATGTTGAGCTTGAACATCAAGAATCCCAGAGATCAATTTCTTCAATTTTGGAAGAGCTTCATAGTGAATATGAGTCAATATTTGGTGCCATAGCTCGCTTTGATGATTAGTATCATGGGCCATTGCTAGAAGAGGTCTTCTAGTAACTCTATGGAGTCCTTCAAATCTAGATCCCAATGTGAAAGCATCTCTCATGGGGGATCCCATAGGCGAAGTAAATACTTTTCCCTTGATGAAGGAGACTCTCATTCCTTTGTTCTCTAAAGCAGATATAGATACCAAATTCTTCTTCAATCTTGACACATACATCACATCATGAAGCAAAACGGATTCCCCAGAGTCCAAATGAAATTTAACAGAACCAAATCCCTTAACAGGATGAGTGGAGTTGTCTCTGAGAATAATATTCAAATTGGACTCCATCTCTACCAAATTGGAGTGAATCTCCTTATACGCAGAGAAATGATGAGAGGCCCCATTATCAACCAACTAATTGTCCCAAGCATCCAGGGGAGAGGAACTAGAAAGTGTAGAAATAAGGATATATTCAATTTGACTAGTAGCAACATTACTTTCATACCTAGAATTTCCTGATTTCTTTTAAGGACAGTGATCTTCATTGTGATCATTAGGAGCATCTCTTCTTCTTCTTCCATATCTTCCATTACAATCATTCTTTCCATCATCTCTCCCTCTTTTATTATTTGACATGTTATTGATGCTTCTAGTGTTATATCTTGGAGCATTGTTCTTCTCGGGGAAATCTCGAGCATAATGACCCTTCTTGTAACAATTGTAGCATTCAATGCACAATGATTCCTTGTGTCTTCTATTCTTCCTATTTGAATTTTAGGGAGCAGAATTCCTTGAACTTGATGAACCTCCTTTTCCTTTCTTTTTCTTGTTATCAGTGTTGAATGCAGTGGCCTCTACTTCTTCATGCTTTTGTATCCTACCTCTTGAGATAATCCTTGATTCTTCTTGAGTGAGTTTTCCAATGAGCTCATAAAATGATGGGAAACTATTTTTATTGCTTATGGTGGTAATTAAGGTTTCCCAAATAGGAGGGAGACCTCTAAGAGTTACCAACACTAACTCCCTGCTAGGCATAATTTCCCCAACTCTCTGCAATTGATCTTTAAGATGAGATATCCTCATCATATAAGATTGCACAATTTCTCCTTCATTCATCTTCATATCTTTGAGTTGATATTTTAAGGAGATGACTTCTTTCAAATTAGTAACTTCATACATGCCAACCAACTTATCATACATATCCTTAGACTTCTTCAAATTTCCAACATAGGCAAGTAAATGTTCTTGTAAACCATCAGCTATAATTTTCTTTGCTTTTAACTCACCTTTCTTGTACTTGTTCTTGGTCGCAACAGGAGAATTTTTGAGAGGCTTGAGAACTTTTCCTTGTATGTGTTATCACTAGGTTGACACATCATGTTATCACTAGGTTAGACAAGTTGGGCTATGTCAACCTAGTGATAATAGTATGTACTCCAATACAACATTGTCATCTGATATGATTTCCAACCTAATCTTCCAAGCAACAAAGTTAGACAAGTCACTGAGCTTCTCATTTTCCTCAAAGTAAGAGGTATACATCTTGACCTGATTAGAGAAGCTCCTTCAACTTTTCCAAAGATGATTTCTCTAGTTCTTGTCTCCTTTGGGATTGTCCTTCACCTTAGCTTTGAAACCATGTTAATTTTTCACTACTCTATGCTAGTTCAATTACTTTAGACCAATTCACTTGTTCAATTAGAAATCTTTTACATTAATAATCAATTCTTGTAATTCAATTTAGTAATAGATGATAGAACAATAATTGCAATGACAATAGGAGACAATCAACACATCAACAAGAGACACAAATTTGGTCAAAGGCTAGGGAAAAAGCCCATAAGGGGGAAAACCCTTTGAAATTATTCTTCTATTGGATTGTCTTCAAATATTTAGCAAAGAGTACAATGAGCCCAAATCCATAAATAAGAATGAAAATCAAAGACTGAGTTATCCAACAATACAACCAACCATACTCCAAAATATGAACTAATAGTCAAATCTAGTCAAAGTCAACGACAACAATACTAGCAGCAAGTGGTTAACAGTCAATGATCAATAGTCCTTCAAATTGGCTCGATCAACAATTAAAAAATGTGGCCTGATCAACTGGTCAGAGTGCTTCAAAACAGACCCAAAAATATCCTTCAAACTTGGTCAAAGTCAAATTCAATGTAACAACCCTGGTGAAAATTCCATGTAATAAAAGTTAATAAAGGAAAAAATAATAACCACAGTTGATGGGACACTTATTCTAAGTTGAATGTTGGGCAAGGCATCCTAGGGGGTGTTCATTTGGTTGTTTATGGCTAAGAAAATTGGCAAAGGCAATGGCTAAGGCTTTGGAAAGGCAAAATGACATTTTTTGCACGTTTATTTAAGAAAATAATGGAAATTAGGAGAAAAGGAGGTGAAAGGTCACATGTTGCATGTGAGTAGGAAATTGAAGGAAAATAATGGAAAATGAAGAAAATAGAGGCCTCATTCATAAAAAGGATTCTAAGGATCAATTGGTAACCTTCTCTTAGTTGAGTTTTGAAGCTCTCTCATTATTCTCTCTCTCACTCTTAGACACTTAGAGTTTTCTTGGAGCAGTTTTAGCATTGGAGCAAGAAAGGCAAAGAAGGCAAGAGGAAACAAAGATCAAGCAAGGAAAAGAAGGATCAAGCAACTACAATAAGATTCATTGTAGGTATCGATTTGCATGTGTGTTTTCCTTGCTATATTTAGCATGCATGGTATTTCATGTGGTTCTTTTCTATCATGGCATGAGTTTTCCCAGGTGTAACAGTGTTTTCAGCCTAGCCTTGCCATTTCTAGATAGCCATGGTTTGATGGGGTTCTCATGTTTTATTTGAGCTAGATTTCCGGATGGATTCGAAGCTGAGTGGGGTGGATCTATGAATGATAGAGAACATGGCCTAGTGGTCCCTAAATCGGATTGTGGACCATGGTAAATCCATTGGCCTAGTGACCCCTAAGCCAGACTGTGGGTTGCGGTAAACCCAAGATTGTGTTGCCTCGATGGGCATAGGAATCCTTGCTCGTGAATGGAAGGGTTATACGGTAAATCCAAGAGGTGGTTTGCTCTCCGTTAGGCCTAGTATCTAGGGTTTCAGATATGAAGTAAATCCTAGAGAGTGGGTCTTAGTTAGGGCCTAGTGATCCGAGTTTGGATTGTGGTAAAGCCTGAGAGACTAGGAGATCGGAAAATTCCTCACAGTGTAGGTGGAGAAATCTGGTGGCATCCATGCTTGTTTGGCCTAGTGACCAGGTGGAGATCATGGTAAAGACTATTATGATGTGTTCATTGTGTTGGCCTAGTGATCAGGACATATTATGGTAAAGCCTAGCTTCTACTGATGAGCGTGAGGTTGTTTAGCCTCGGTATGCCTTGGTTGGTTCCTTTGGTTTGAGTCTGACATTCATGCTTGGAATATGGCACGGGGGCAAATGGATGAAGAGATATTTGGCTCAGCCATTCTATGGTCGGGTGGAACATTGAAGTCCCATCCTTGGTTTGGTTTTTGCATCATTAATGAATGGTTATTTCTCCTTGTATTTCTATGGGAATTTTGATGGATTATATGTGGTTTATATGGTTGTACTTTCATGAATATTTCTATTTTATTATGTTGGTTATATGTGTGTTTTATGATACAGCTATGTATGACTCTCAACATGTTTTTGCTTGTAAATGAATGTATAATGTATCTATGGCCGAATAGATTATAATGTAGCAAATAACATGATGGAAAAATGGTTCATATTGATTCTCAGATAAGTATGAGATCCCTACACTTAATTCTGTTGTTTACACCTGTAGGTTACATGTTGATGATATGTTTGACGAAATCCCTAGCATGGCTAGTAAGGTTCTGATTAAGGTTTTGTTCACTTATTGCTTTTGCGTCATTGTGTCCCTATTCTTTTACTGTTCCTGAATTATCATTCCATTATGGGCAATGATATGGGCTCTTGACCTAAAAAAGTGGCTCAAATCTCGGGGTCACTGGCATAGCACCACGGAAAATTTTAGGGGCTAATATTCGCAAGTGGGATATTTTTCCATGATTTTTCCAAAAAAAAGGTTTGTTAATTTCCCTTTTTTTTAAATGTTTCACCCAAATTTTATAGTATAAAATTGTTTTACCTTAAAAATCGTTAAAATTTTATATAGAGACTATATAAAATTATTATAAATTTGAATATTTTTATAGAAATAGTGCCAAACATTTTATAGATGGCATATAATGGACTAGTTAGATTCGCCGAGGTTTCTAAATGTTAAGATAAATTTCCATCCTTAAAATTTTCCCTGCATAGCCCTTACAAATTTGGTCTCTAGTTGTTGGCATTGTTGAGTGTGGAGCATGATTGTTCAAAGGTCTTTGTTTCAACTGGATATATACCCCAGGAAGTTTGTACACCCCTCCCTGCGAGGGGGTGTGGGGGGGACTTGTCCCCCCCGTAGGGGTTCGAGGGGGCCGATCCCCCTCGGTTGGGGGGTCCAAGGGCCAGTGGTCCCCGGCGGGGGTTTCGGGAGTAGCACCCCCAAAGCTAAAAACAGGTGTAAAATTGCATTGTAAAAGTACAGTAATTTCTAGTCAATCTGGGTCGTTCATTAGGCGGATGATCTAACTATAGAACTTATGTTTAGTTTAGGGTTTTTTGCCCTAGAAGGCAACCCCTCTCTTTGTATGAGAGCACTGTATTTGACGCTATGTAATAGATGTGTATTCTCTATGCGAGAAGCAGAGAGGTGAGACTGTGAGAGAAAACAGAGGATATTACAACGGATCTGTTGTAGGTCGTGTCTCTTCATTTTGCTGGATAATAGAAAGGAAGGACTAGTTGTCAGGGTGGACGTAGCCCAAACTGGGTGAACCACATATATCTGTGTCTCTCTTGTTTTATGCATTTTCTGTGTTTATATTTCTGCAATATTTATGTGTTCCATTGCTTCGTAATATATTATTTTCTAACAGCAGGCAAGCCCGTGTGAGCGACTTTGGGTTTCTAAACTCTCTCTTGCCTATAGCATGAGAGCGACTGAGGCTTAAGATATCTAGAACAACAGTGGGAGCCAAGGACAAAATGTTTGAGTGGATGACATGTATCCTAAGGGTTATGTTGCTGATGTGGATAGGTTGGTTGATGTGTTCTGTCAATTCCACTTCCTTAAGGTCACTTAGGTGGTTGAATCCAATCATATTAGCCTCTCGTTGCATATTTACCCGATTGGCATGGTTACTTAGGTAGACATGGGAGGAGGGTGTTACATTCAAATGGTTGAAAAAAACCCTAGTTGCAGATCTAAAGTCAACCACAGTCAATGTGCCCAAAAAATATTGATTTTTGTGCCAATAAATTTGGCCCTCCAAAACATTCCAAAAACCCCACGTCAAGATGAGCCAAAACATGCCCAATCTCCAAAAATCAACCTTAGTCCAAGTGTTGGTCCAAGTAGATTTCGACCCCTTGAAATTTCTCCTTCCTCTTGCTCGCATGTGTGAAGAGACGGCCTACAATTTTTAGAAGTATCGAACCAAATAGAGAAGAGATTATCGTGTTGAGTTGATGTCCAAATGAGCTTGAGATGACTTGAATTTATAGGTGTTGGAGGAGGGCTAATTTGTCCTCTAGGCCGACTTGATCAATTGTGACATTGTGAGCTTCACTTCAAAAATACACTTCCCATTGTCCACATCTAGTTCTTTGAAGATCAATTTTGGTCCTCTTGGAAAGAGGAATTTAGGCCAGTGATTGGAATTTATCACTAAGATTCCAAATTAATAGAAAACACATTGAAAAATTTAATTTTTTTATGAAACTAATTCAAAATTATCAAATTTTTGTAATCTAACATTTTTCCCTTTGCTTTTAACAAAATTTGATCCATCATGGTGCTATAATGGAGAGAAAGAGAGAATGAAGCTCAATAATTTATAGCAACAAATGATCCAAACACCATGCTAGCACTAGAGTGATGCAAATTGGATATTTTTTTCCTGACTCCTAGCATGAGATCTCAATTAATGAGCAACATTTCCAAATTGGTTTTCATATCCTTACCATTGAAATGGAAGATATTTATCTTTTAATTGGGTTGTCAAAGAGGTGAGCTAGGATTTTGTTATTTGGTCATCGAGGTGGTGGTGAATCCAATGATTATTATGTTGTTGAGTATTGTATGTGAGAATCATGTAAAACACGTTGTGGGAAGATTTAAATAAACGATGTATAATACTTTCCACTAAAAACTATCTTGTTTACCATTACTCGAGTTTCTGGGAGTGGAACTCCTCATGTGGTAACAAAATCTCAGATGCAATATGCCATCAAATGTATGGAGCCTAAAGTGTTTAACAGGTGTGAAGGATTTCTAATTAATATGAAACAACAACTCAACAGTTGCAAAACATGTCGCCTAAAAAAATTCAATTATGGATCTATTTTAGCATTTTTTCTTTTATCCTAGAGAGGGTACCCTTGTTTCAGTCTCAGAGGGTAATGGTGGATCCTCTTGAGCTGAGAGATCCCTATATGAAGAGATGGGTTGACTTGATGGCACGCCATGGTGGTGGCCAAATGATTTCCTTCAATCCCACCTTCTTTACATGGCTTCGTCGATAGATCATTACGATTGAGGATCATCCTTACGAAGGTATTGATTTCAGAGGAGACCTAGATTTAGTCCTCCCAACAGGGATGCGGTGTGACTAGTTAGGTAAAAAAAAAGTGTCAATACTAATCATTGAATTATCATGCAGATTTTGGACCAGTACGACCAACAAGGATGCCCCTTACTTAAAGGCGGGGCCAACAATAGGTTGAGATCGGTGAGCACAACCTAGAGGCAGTCTAAATAGTAGGGGAGATTCAGCGGAACATAGAGGGGCTTACTCAAGGTATTCCATACTCTCAAGTTGATGATGTACTGCTTCTCTTTCAGAGGCATACAATAGGTGTGCCTACATAGCTAGGTTGTTTGCTTCGACATGTCATCAGGGTTGTAGTTTGCTACCATGAACATCATGATTAGGGTTTAGTCATTTAGGGTAGATTTTGTTTTGATGTTATTGGCATAAAAAAGGTTGGAAGCCTTAAGGATATTGGACACTTTTGTTGTATAAACTCTTTTGCAAAACTTATCTACGGAAACTATTTCTATTGAGATTTATGTCTTTGTATAGTGTATGCATGCTATTGTTTTTACAAATTGCGTAAATGTATATCTACTACATACTTTGCTAATGAATATGCTAATGTATTTAGATTCCTTGGAATGTGTTGATATTAAATATAATCAAACTCTCTCTCCAAGAGATGAACTCTTAAAAACATTCTTAAAATTGACAGACTCCTTGTAGAATAAACATTATGTAACTATAGCATTATGAGTTGATATTCAAGTCTAACAACTAACCTACGAATTCCAAAAGCAATAGAATCATATAGTAGTTCGATTACAACACTATACTCTGCAATGTTGTTAATTGTATGACCTAAACATATCCCATGCAAACTCACTAACTCATTATTAGGCGTGTAGGATGCCCATACAGTAGAAGAAAGGTTCTAAGTACTACAGATGGCACCATCGGCAAAGCCAACATAAGGTAAAGAGGATGCAAACATCTACAAACCAGGTGTGACACAAAATAAGCAATAGAAATAGAAACCATTCGCAAAAAAGAAAAATTGCAACACACCATAAACTATGGTACAACAATGTATGAAGTACTTCTGTAGGTAACCTAAGCTTAGTAGTTTTTGAGATAAAGCCCATTTATAGGCTCAAATAAAGGAATCCCATCATGATCTACCAACTCATTGGAACCTTATGCAAGTGCATGTTTTACAATGTAAGAGCCATGCCACATAGGCTCGAGTTTACCAGCTCCTAGCTTGTCACGTTCTTGATCATACCAAAGGACAGATTCATCTTCCAAAAATACTCGAAGCTTAATGTTTTTGTCAAAATGTGCTTTAATATGTTTTTTATGAGCCTCATTAGCCAAAGTGACATCTCGATGAGTTTCACATAAACGTGCTAAATATAAAAAACACTCTTCCTCGACAAAAGTAGCAGGGATTAATTGGATAGCTAGTTTAAGTGATGGAATTTCACACTCAATAGGAAACACAACTTCCAGACCATATACAAGTTGGAAAGGTGTAATTTTGGTCGTTGTTTTGCTGAGGTATGATATACCCATTATGTTGAAAAAAACATAATATGCCAAGTCCTTTTATGAATCCCTATCATTCGTTGAAGCACAGTGGTCAAGACTTTGTTCACGACTTCTACTTAGCCATTAGCCTATGGATAATAGGGAGTTGAGTTATCATGGTGTAGACCTAACTTAGCAATTAGCCTGACATCATAAAGTTTAAAAAATGGGTGCCATAATCAATGACGATGGCTTATGGGACACTGAGTCTAGAAATTACATGGTTGAATACAAATAGGGCAGCATTTTTTCCATCATTATTGAATGTAGGAATCTCCTTGACCGATTTTGTAAAATAATCTAATGCAACGATAATATACCCATGCCCCCCGGCTTAGTGTGGATTACATGTCACGAAATCAATGTCCCATTTCGTAAAGGGACGATGGTAACTACAGGATGGAGTGGAGAAGGAGGTGTGCACATCTTACGGTTGTATATCTGACAAACAAGACATTTTTGAACCGTGAGAATGCAATCTTTGAATAAAGAGGGCGAAAAATACCCTACTCATAAAATTCTTTGGGCAGTGGCATATCCTGACATATGACCACCACATGCTCCAGAATGGAAATCATTCAAATCTTTCTCTGCTTCTTCATGTGTTAAACAACATCGGAAAATCAAATCAACACCACGACGATAAAGTGTATCGCTAACAATATGGTATTGTTGGGATTGGTATCGAATCCAATGACGTTCAGTACAAGATAGTTCAGGTTGAAAGTTTTGAGTCTGGAGATAAATGATGATATCCCCATACCACTGATATGATGAGCTAATAAGAAACAAATATTCATTTGGAATAGAGTCTTTTAACATTGTTTTTGTATCAATGTAGGGAAGGTCACATATTAGTTTGAAAAAAAACAAATGATTTCTTAGATTTGGATTTAATGAATTCCAAATAAAATTCTTGAAGAATTACAATCCATTTTGAGTATCATCCCCAAGTAATTATCGAGTAAGAACATACTGTATGGGGTTACAATCATAAACCATTGTGGTTTTGCATAGCAAAATGTAGTGATGAAGTATTTGTATAACGTGAATAGCTTCCTAGGCCAAATTTTCCACATGTGAATACTTGATTTTGGAAGTGGTAAGGTTACTACTCAAATAGTAGATCACATGTTCATCATTTGAATCATCTTCCTAAGTAAGTACCATTTGACGCAATAAAATATAAGAAGTAATCGTGAGGATGATCAGGGGGTGTAACGATGGTGTGTGAGTCAACACATCCTTCAAAGTGTCAAAGGATTTTTGGGTGATGTCATCCCATATGAAAGGAACCCATTTTTTCAACACTTGAGTAAATATTTTAGTAATTTTAGTGTTGTTTGGAATGGAACAACATAAAAATTTTACTTCCCCTTGCAAACTCTAGAGTTGGTATAAATGAAAAGGAGGAGGTAAATTCAAAATAACCTCTACCTTAAGCAGATAGACATCAATATCATTCTTTGAGACAATAAATCCTAGTAAACGAATAGATTCCACACAAAAGAACATTTACGTGGATTCAAACAAATATTGTAATGTTGATGCTCGAGAAAGATCACTTGTAAATGTATAGGATGATATTGACATTTCATGGAATGTGCAGGTAAATGACAATATGTTTAATATCGTGAAATGCATAAGACATATCTCTCTAAAAGGTTGCACTAACATTTTTAAGTCCAAATGGATGCTTCCAATAAGAGAAATTTCCCCAAGGACAAATGAAAGCAATTTTATGTTGATATGCAAGGAGTATGTTGATTTGATTATAACCAAAAGATCCATCCATAAAAGAAGATATTTCATTTCTGGCACAATCATTGAATATATGGTCAGTCAAAGGGGCCGAATAATTATCTTTGGGGCAAGCCCTGTTAATGTCCCTATAATCAACACATACCCGAATAGTACCCTATTTTTTTGTAACTAGAACAATGTTGGAAACACATACATTCAAAGGAACACAATACAAAAAATAATCTTTCAGAAGTTTTTCAACTTCAGCCTTGATGGTGATAGCTTTTCTTAGATGCATTGGACGTAGTCTCTACTAAACAGACTTAGCATCTGGGTAAGTCTTGGTTTCATGAATAACATTTTGTGGGTAAATTCTTGGCATTTCTTCACGTGTCCAAAAAAATATGTCATAGAATTCTTGGAATATGGCCTTATATGTTCAAATTTATTCAAGAGAGCAAGAGGCACCTATATGAACATTCTCTGTGATTCCAGGTTTTACTGATAGATCAATTGGAATAGTCATACATATATTCCCTAAATTCCTTTCAGATGTAGTTCTATAAAATAGAAATGGGAAATTCAGGGTTATCAACTATGTCAGTTAAAAACATAGCGTCAAAGTTATTCCCAATGATTTCAATTTGGGAAGAAAGGAGGAACTATGATGGTTATCATCCCATGACATTTATTCAAATGGAGCAATCTCCATAATGTTATCATCCATAGGAAAAACATCATCGAAATGATAGAGAGATGAAATAGATATCAACCAATAATATTGAGAATACTCATCTAAGACTACCTTCACTCAGTCATTTGATTTAGAAGAGACCAGAAAGGCCAAGTGAATAGCTTCATAAGCTGACTCAATTTGGCTAAGTGGTATTTCATTGTCGTAGTTTTCTAATTATGATTAGTTATGCACTATCCAAGGATCACATGATATGTAGAAGTCAAAAGTGCTTGATGAAATCATATTGAATGAAGTGACTATCCAAGAAATGTTGGCTGGAGGGAGTGAGAAAGTTCCCATTAGTGATGAATCTTTAAGTAATCCCACATCAACATTCTCATAAGGAACTAGAGTTTTACCTATGAAAGGTACACTACCAGTGGTATGTGAATCAAAATCATAAAAAAAAAAGTTGGTCTACAGTAACTATTTTCCCTTGGTGAGGAAATCATAACACATGAAAGAGTGAAGAAATCATTGCTAACATGGCATAAGTCCAACTATGACCTAGTAAAAAGGTTATAGTCAACTTGTGCATCAACAAATTCTACTTTGACAGTAACCGTTTTACCTTCTAATTCCATGGGTAATGCATTTAGAATTCAGAGGGTTTGAATCATCTTCTGTCAAAATATTTTAGAGTACTAGGTGATTGGTTAATTGAAGGAGAACCCAAGGCTTTCCAACAAGATAGATAAATAATGCACATAGAAGCTCCTTCATTAACGATACAAAAAACATTTTTTCCTAATACAACAACTTGAATTTGAAAAGCAAGTTGATGTGGGAGTCTAGGTACATGATCTTGGAGATCATAAACTATAAGGCTTGAATCAGATGGATCAATTTCACCAATAGATGATAATAGTGATTTACGTTGTTGGGAAAAATTGAAGGACTTTGAGGCCCGATAGTGTAGAAGGATCCTACACCAAATCTTCAACAATATTATAATTTTGAGCCACCCTAACGTGTAGATTAAAAGATGACCTACAAATGACACCTTTAAGAGGGGGTCAAATTATTGTTTCAAATGTTAATCGCTCAATTTGTAGAGGAACAGAAGTGGGTGGAATCGATGTGGAAGGTTGATTTGTAGTACTTCTATTCGGAATATTTGGAGAACCATAGTCTTTGGCTTTAGTAGTGACCATAATTGTCTCTTCACACATCATCATGATGTCAGCTGAGTTTTAAGAAGAAGAATATTGATTTTGTACAACCATTTTTGTCTCCTAAGTGAGGAAAGGGTTTGTTAAAACCGCAGGTGCAAAATAACCTTTAAGAAATCATTAACCTCAGTACAATTCAAACATTCCTTGGTATAATGATCCTCATTAAAAATGATACAAAGACACCGCGGTTTACGTTTCTCATCAAGAGATTGCGTTTTGTTGGTTTTCCCTGTTAAGGGGCATTTTGTTTTACTTTTCCTTTAACAGGAGCAGTAGTAACAAGAGATGAATTTTGAACATCAACAGTAGGAGTAAACTTGGGATTAGAATGGCCGGAAGGTTTACTCATAGAATGTTGACTAAAAAAACCAATCACACTGTGAGCCATGTGAGATTCTATAGAAGCTAATGGAATAGTATTCGGTGGTCAAGGATCATTAGGAATTTTATCATATAGCTTTCTAGATTGTGAATAAACAAGATCTAGATATTGGTACGAGCAATAACCTACTCCTTGGTAACAACAAATTTGGAAACATCTCCTCTCATAGTATGAAATAATGATTTAATAAACCATTCCACTAATAATTAACACAAAATATAAGCTTTCACTAAATGACGACGATGTCACCACTCATCTATATGATCATAAATATGTGTGGAGTTTGATTATTGTAATGTGGTCAAAATTTCAGTACTTGTTTCATATCAGGTTGGTAGTTGAAAATGTGTTAAAAATTTGGTTTCCAAAGAGTTGAAATTACAAAAGGATGATCACATTAATTCGAAATACCACTTAGTTGTAGGACCTGTAACATTCCCTTGGAGATGTACTCGAATGGAAGATGAACACCATAAATGATAAGTCTTCACATTATTTGATGGGTTTCCCTAAGTTTACCATCGAATTTTAGTATATCACTTGGTAACTTTGTAGGAATAGGTGGCCATAAAGGATGATGAGAAATTGGGTCATTGGTAAGTCAGGTCAAATCTGGTAAATCCAACGTAGCAATAAATGGTAACTACTAATTTAAATCAGGTTAAGTATATTGATATCCTTGCAGATAAACTCCATTTGCATTCCACTAGGATAAATTGAAGGAGGAAATCCAAGACACCTGGAGCCGGTTGAGTCGTAAGCAGAACGCCTTGGAAAGGTTGGCTTGCTTGCATCCGAGGATAACCTTGGTATGACATTTGGGGTATACCTTGAACAAGTTTCCTAATGGGTATTTGAGGTGTAGCCTGGATAGGTTAACCAACAGGAATTTGGGGTGCAACCTGAACAGGTTGACCAAAAGGGATCTGAACTATCGCTTGTGCAGGTTGACGAGAAGGAATCTGTGGTATAGCTTGAACAGGTCGACCAGAGAGAATCTAACGCATATTTCCAAAAGAAAGGTTCCAAGGAGTACAAGTCATTATAAGGAATGGGGCACCAGTAAAAGGTTGAGTTCGAGTAGGTTGTGGTAAAAATTTTTGAGGTTTTTGCCCAAGAGTTGCATAAGATCCAACAACAGGTTTCCCTCAAATGAAGGATATGTTCCAATAGGAGGTTCCCCTTAGAATATAAGGACTGTAGGAGGATTGCACTCCAGTAGGGTAAGATCCTATAGGGGGTTGTTGCAAAATTCCTAAACCACCAAATACAAATAATAAATTAAGTCATTGATGTAACCCTAGTTGCACTCCAAATACAAAAGTTTGTGAAACAAGTATTGTTTAGGAAGTTTGACCAATATTTACTACAGATGAACTAGACAAAATTTTTGAAGACTAAGAGGGAAATTGAGGAAATGAATGACCGGCTGTAGCTCCTAAAAAGACCCCATTGAGTGATTGATATCGAACATGTACAAAATTTCAATCTTAAATATAGGACTTTGGAGGTCCAGTGAACATGGAAGTCATACTTGATTTAGTAGGTCCACTAACAAAAGCGGATGAAGTTTGACTTTTTGATGTAGACTTAGTCATGGTTGGACTAGGTAAAAAATATAAAGGAATGTGTAACAAGGGAATTCTCTCAGCTGTACTATCTATGATAGGTCTCAAAGGGCTTAAAAGAGCTCAGTACCAAGGGTTTTGTCGTAAAGGAGATGTTTGAATTTGAACAATATGGGGTCTGGTAACTCTCATGATAAGAGGTTTAGCAAGAACAAGTTATTGAGTAATCTCCTCTATGCTCATACACTAAGTGGAAGATAATCTACTTCATCATGTGAAATCATAGGTTCTTGAGATGTAACTGGTAAAGGGTAAATACTAGACCTAAAGGAGAGATGTAAGCTTATGAAGTTATTGATTCGGTAATTTTTGGTTCCTCGGGTAAAAGCACCATTGGTTCTATAATTTTGGGTTCAAATACTTTAGGTTGTAAAATCTCTCATTTAATTACTTTAGGTTCTAGAGTTTCAACCATTTCATTTTCAACTTCTTCAGTTTGAAATCTTTTAGATTCTATAACTTCTGATGTTCCAAATTCAGATTCTGTAGTTTTTTATTTTTCTAGTTTAATAGTTTTCAATTTACCAAGTGTATATTCAAGGGGTAAACCCTGCATTCTACGAGAACAACGAGTTAAACATGCCACAATGAATTTTTATTAGGAATTTTAAAAATATTTAACAATTCAAATTCATAATTGACACCCATGGTCTTGCTAAAAAGTAAAACAAGTAAAGTAACACGTGTTAATAAATCCAAGGACTCAAAACATGCAAACAACCTTTTTAAACAAAATCATTAGCTTGTGATGAAATCCAACATCACAGAGATCAATGTGACAAGTGGCTAGAGATAGAGTGGGTGGAACCAGTTACGCTAACAACCTGTTTAATGGTCATGACCTGGTGTAAGTAACTTCACATATAATACCATCTCAAGTGAAGTACCCTCCAAGAAGGCCCAACTAAGTCTAGTCAATGTTTGTTCCATGTACAACAAGGACTTCCCCTTGCCATCACCTTGGGTAATAGCCCTAAGATTATGGTCACTAAGGTTACCACGTACAACAATTTAGCCTCAGGGGAATAGCCATAGGTTGGATATACATGCAAAGGCAAAGTAATAAAGCTCAATCCCCTTAAGAGATCCCTCAAAAAGAGGTATTCCTCTCAAGTGATTCCCAATTTTCTTTCGATGTTGTTTGTAATGTGTGTAGATCGACACTACCATAACCAATGAAGCAGGGTCAATTACTTCACTGGGTCTGATATGACCTCGTGCTTGACTCTTGTGTAAGAGGATATTTCCATAGACAAATTGTAGCAAATGGATTTCTCTCCCTATCACAAGCTTATAAGTTTGTAGGTTTGACTACAAACTATTCTAAAGCCCTAAAACTAATCTAATGTAGGTTTGACTACGATAAAAATATAAGGGAATGTCTAATTGATTTTATTAAGCATTGGTTTTTAAAGTCTTTGTTTACTCAATAGGTGATGGACATGAAACCGAGGGCGTTATGAATCAACTCAAATCTCTAATGCAACTAATATGAATAAGTAACTTTTCCAATTCAATGAATTCATAATTAGAGAAAGGAGAAAAACTTTTAAATTCCCAAAATGTAAAAGTCTTATTTCAATCAAATTCCTTTAAAACCAAACAATCAATTCCAAAATGACTGCTTTCAAAATACAACAATACTCTCTAAAATGCAACAATATATTAGAATGAAGTAATTAATGCAATGAATTAACTCTAACAAGCAAGTCAACTCAAGCAAAAAAAAATCTCTTTTTGTGAAAAGTAATATCTTATGCAAAGTAATGAAACTCTTTTCCAAAATATGATCAATAGAACTTTGGAAATGATCACTCTAAATAAAGAAAGAAATAGCTAATGGACTTGGATATTCACAACATTAACAATTATCGTTCTTTCAATAGATCAATGGAGTAATCAAGTCAAAGTAATGTAAAAAATGGAACTTTTCACAAGGATATAATCAAACAAAATCAAACCAAAAACATTTGACTTATAACATACTGGTAACTAACCCAAAAAACAAAGTAATCTTCCGATCCAAGACCAAATAGAGGAAAAATCAGGAAAATATTAATTTTTCTATGACTGTCATAAGCATCCAATATAAACTAGTGTGATAGTTGTAGTTGTTAAGCAAAAGAGTGTGACGACATCACATTGTCTCTCACAGCAAGGTGCGATGAGTGGAAAAACTCAAGAAAATTTTAAAAAAATCAAAAGATCTTACAGACTTGGTTTTTCATAATCAACAAGGGTTTCCTAGAGACTCATAAAAATGTTCGACTCTTTAGAAAACAAGGAAAACTGGAGATAAACTTGTTCCCAATGGAGTCACCAATTTTTTTGGCAGACAAATCTTATCTTGCTAACAAGATAGATCTCCCTCGAATTGGGAACCAAATATAGAACAAAATAGAGAAATACATAAAAGCATTCCCTAGTTTATCATCAAATCATAGATGTAAGCAAGATGAATGAATCATACCTCATTCCAAAATGTTCGATGATGATCCTTGTTGTTGTTTGATGTAGCTTTCAAACTCCTTCTTAATGATCTAAGAAGAGATCTGCAAAGAGACAAACATACAATTGATCAAAGCATATGTTACATAAATTATTCAACACAAACTATACAAGTGATCAAGGAATCTCATAAAAATCATTATAACAATGAGTGTGGGAATGAAATATGCATTTTGATTAAGAATGGATAAAAGGAGAGTGTTACAACCAAGTCTTTATGTTGAAATCTTCCTCCCAATGATCCTCCACATCCAACCTTGTAATCAAAAAGTCGTCAATGGATATTATGGCAGCATGAAAGTATAATCTCAATAGTAAAAAAGCCAACCTCTTTCCCTTTGAGTGTATTGTTTTTATAGGCTAAAGATTGAGGTTTGAGATCCATTAAGGTAGGAGCTAGATCTACAATGGATGGGATGGGATCCACTATGGTAGGGATGAGATCTATTATGGTAGGAATAAGGTCCAAGATAGGAGGAACTCAAGCCCAATCTCCATTGCTTGGAGTATATACCATTCACGAGGCTTATAAATTATAAGCTTCTTTAATTTTTAATTTTTATTTTTACCCATGTAAGAAGATTGTCACACTTTTAATGAAGGCAATTTGCAATTTGCAATGACATCACAAGTTGTGATCTGAGCACCTGCGATGATCTCTAAAATTAGGGTTTTTTAGGTATGTAATCCAAGATTCTTATACTTTATGGAGAGGTATTTCTTCCATATTTCTTAGGGATTCATAGCAAGAATTCTTCAGATGATGAAGTATCTGGATTTGGCATCATTTGCATGGATGTGACAAATTGATGCATAAGAAAAATAGATCCACTAATAGCTTGTGAGGCCAAATGGCCTCACAACTCACCACACTAGCTGCCATGTATTCTGCCTCTACAAAACTCAGTGCCACTAAGCTCTATTTCTAATTGATCCAAGACACAATTGGTGAACCCAAATTGAAACAACACTGAAAAGTGCTCTTTTTGTCCACTACATTACTTGCCCAATCAGAATTCATGTAGCCAACTAGGTGTACTCCATCCCTTCGCACATAGTTCAATCCATAGTCCATTATCCCTTGCAAGTATCTGAACACATGTTTTGTTGTAGTCTAGTGCATTCTCCTAGGCTCCACCTTACACTGATTGAGAGTGTTAACAACAAAATATAAGTCTATCCTGGAGTTGACCAGATACATCAACGACCAGATGAGCTGGAAATATAAAGTGGGGTCTACTAACTTTCTCTTAGAAGTGTTCAGATTTTGGGGTGATCATCGATATGGCCACAGGCTTGCAACCCTCCATCCTGAATCTGCTCAAAACATCAGTTGCATACTTGTCTTGTCCTAGAAAGATATGCCCATCCTCCTACCACATCTCCATCCCTAGAAAGTAGTGCATTAGTCCAAGGTCTTTTATCTCATACTCTAAAGAAAGAGCTCTCTTGCAAGCATCTATTAGTCTCTCCTCTCTTATCATGAATAATTCATTTGCATACAAAACATGAATGAGGGGGTCTCCTCCAATATAAATGTAACACACGTTTGGATCTGCCTCACTCTTCTCAAAACCAATCTGCTGCAAGTAAGTATCTATCAATGAATACCAGACTTGTGGAAATTACTTTAGTCCATACAATACTTTCTTCAAACAGACATGAGAGACTCTCTCCCATGAATCTCAAAGCCCCATGCATAGTCAATGTACACCTCCTCCTGTAGAAATCCATTCATAAATGTGGTCTTCACATCTAGATGGTGGATCTTTTATCCCATCTTTTCTACAATGGATATCATTACTCTTATCGAAGTGTATTGAGAAACAGGTGCAAAGCTCTCATCATAATCAACTCCCTCCACCTGTGAAAAGCTTCTTGCCACAAATCATTCTTTCCACTTCAATGTGTTGCCATCCCCAACATACTTGATCTTACACATCCACCTAGAAGTTATAATTTACTTCCCCTCCAGTCTCGATACCACCTCCCAAACATTGTTCTTCACAATGGAAGAATACTCTTCCACCATGGAATCTCTCTAGACTTTCTGATCTACTACCTCCTCATATGAAGAAGGCTCTGCCTCTCGGATGTTGCTCACCATAGCCAAATAACTGTAAAACTTCTTTGGTGGTTTTCTCTCCCTGACATCACTCTTAGGACTCCCCACTGGCTCCTTAACCACTTTCAATAACTCTTATAGCCTATTTATTTTCCTCTTTAGTGGAGTGACATAATCTTTCTCATCCTCCTCATCTACAAAAGGCATGGATAAAAATTGTCTACTATTGCTTTGAGATGCTAAACTAGGTGTTCTAGTACCTTGTGCACTGATAATCTAGGATCCAGTGATAACTGAAACTAGTGAAGAACCAGTACTAGATGAACTTGTACCTCCTTAACCCTGTGGCCTTGCAATCTAAGGAACCTGTATCTAAGGTCCCTGTTGCTCATCCTCAAAGTTCTCTAAAAGGCTCTTTCTTCATCACTTCTCACATCCCTCCTCAAAAAAAAACCTTACATAAGGAAGGGATGCATATGCGATAAGCCTTTGAAGTCTTTCTATACCCAACAAGGATACCTTTTTTTGCAATGGGTTCTAGATTCTTCCTCTTCTCTCTAAAGGGACATGTAACCATGTTAGGCACCCAAATATTTGAAGGTGCCCAACCTCATGCTTCTTCCTAGAGAAATCCTCTTGAGGAATTTTCCACCCTAATGCACTTTGATGACTCCTATTTTGAACATATATCATGGTGCTACAAGCCTCAACCCAAAGTAAGAATGGTAAACTGTGCTCATGAAACATAGCTCTAGTTGCTTCCACAATGACCATGTTCTTCCTTTCAACAACCCCATTCTTCTGTGGGTTGTAAGGAACTTCCAACTCTCCCTTAATGCCTTCTAGTGCATAGAAGTTCTTGAAGACGTTGGAGGTATACTCACCCACATTATTTTACCTCAACACCCGATTATTCCTCCCTATTTATTTCTCAACAAGAGCTTTTAACTCTTGGAACCTCTTGAAGACCTCATCCTTGGTCTTCATGAAATAAAACCATATCTTCCTAGAGAAGTCATCTATGAATATAACATAATACTTCTAACCAGTAAGAGAGATTGAAGACATTGGATGACATACATCAGAATGAACGAAATCAAGTATACCTGTTACCCTGTTGTCACTACTTGGAAAATAAATCTTGGTGTACTTCCCCATAACACCCTTTGCATACATCCTCATGCTCCATACTAAATTCATGCAATCCTATGAAAATATCCCAAGAATCATGAGAGATCCATGATATAAATGAGCCATCTTCCTATGCCATATCTCACATAGATTTCTACTAATGTTGTTGTTCTGAACCAAGGCATGGTTGGGTTGAAACATGAGCTTGTACAAATTCCCTTGTTTGATCCCAATCACTTTACATGAAATGATGTTCAACCCCTTAGGGTAGATGAGTACCTGTTCACATTTGAACAACACCTGAAATCCTCTATCCTCAATGGTAGAAACTTCCTTCATTGTCATGGAAATTGACACCCCTTCTTAAAAGAAACATGTTGGAAACCTTGAGCACTATTGAGGCAGGGGGGGTTCAATCAGTAGTGTGTCTTATTACCGATTTTTACCTATTTAAACTTCTTTACTAAATCGTGCATAAATAACCATCAACCCATTAAACATTAGCAGATCATAACATGATCATATAACCATATAAGCAGCTAAAAAAAACAACCATGAGAGCAACAATAAACAACACATCAAAGTACAATCACATCATCACACATGAAACACAAGATATTTGGTGGAAAACCCCTACGGGACAAAAAAACCACCCTTGTTGCTATTGCACTGCTCTGAATATTTTATTATGTCAAACAAAATGTCTTTTACATAGATATTAGCCACCACCAGATAGGAGACTCAATCTCAAACACCAATTAGTCTGCCACCATAGACTAGGATACTTGATCCAAAAAACACAGTGAGTTCACGACCATCAACTATTCCAGATGCCATAGGGAAAAAATGACCATTTCCGCAACACTACTACTAGCAACTGCTAGCACAAAATCATTGCTCCAACTTAGTAAACAACCATTTTCCAGAGGTCACTGCTCCACAACTCTATGCAAACCTCGATTTCATTCATTTTCAAACTCGATCCAAGATACTAGCTCAAAGAAAAGAGACACATGTCTGCAATATCAAACCCCAACAATAAGACAAAATATGCTAATCATAATCAAAATCACCACAAACAATATACTATCTACTCTAGCAAAATAGTGGCTCCAATACATACATCAAATCTTCAACAACATAACCATCCAACATCATAAACACATCTCATCAAACCCTTAATGTATATGCAACATAAAAACAATAGGGAATCCTACCATATGCACCAACAACCTTGTGAAACAAATATATCAATCTCACAATCATCGAGCTACACCAAGCTCTCCATCTCTACCATCAAGATCTGAATCTCAGCTACAACAACCACAAATTTGATCTGCAGAACTGATGTTTGGTTCAGTACTCTGCTACAGGCTTTAGATATGCTCACTTTACTGCCATTTTCACACATGTACTAATGTATATTTGCTCACAAACATGACTGGAGAATTCTTCCTCTTTTGTAACCCTCTCACTCACTTTATCACTGAACCAACCATCTCATAGATCCAAAATGGTGTATATGTAATATGTTGGGTGAAATCCCCTTTTGGAATGAGATCAAAGGTGCACAAATTTGATGAAACCCATCCATAACCATCACTACTTATGCATTTAAGGCATTGACAACCATTGGAAGATCTTTTCAACCATTTGTAAACTTATCGACTTAATTTCGAAGCTTTTGGGAATTACCAAGTCGAATTTATCTTGACGTGTGTGAGGAATGCAGAGAAAAAATAGTCTACACAGGGTAACATAGGTTCTGCCTTAGGGAAGGGTGTAACTAAGAGGGGTAACGTAGGCTTCATGTGTAAGATCCATGTTAAACGTAGGTTTCCTTTGGAGGACCCGAGTTACCCTTTGTTCAGCCCCAAAACTTAGTCAAAACTACTCCAAAACCTCCTAAACTTGACCATATGCTTCCCTAAGCATCTCCCAATCCTATAGATCCTCTATAAGCTCATGTAAAGCATCTAAAACATCACATCAAATACTCCAACCTTGTCTAACTAATCAACATGCCAAGGCCTCTCAAACTAGTTGATATTATACCAATAAGTCATCTACTCTTCCTTAGACACCTACACACCTTCAACACTTCTAAAACAAGTATGTAACAACTCTATAGGACATTAGTAACACCACCATGTGCCCAAACATATTTGTAACAAGTCATGAACATGGACCTAAACATGAATACCTAAACTTTCCCAACTCATCAACATGGATCACACACATCAGTAACACATGTCCAAGCATCAAGCCACATTAATGCCATCATCCTACATCAATGCCAATATACAGACTATCATGATTTTTACATCAACGCACCAACTATATCATCACAAGGCATCACAAGGTTGACATCAATGCCAACACAATCAACTACAACCAGTCAAACATAGGCATGAATAAACATCTGCAACACATGATACCATGCTACAAGGTTGGCATCAATGCCAACACAAGCTAGTTGCAACCATGAACACAATGCCAACACCATCTAGCTACAACCATGAAAGCCATAATTCCAACAATATCCCCCTTTGGCATTGATGGCAACCACACACAATCTTTAGACCAATCTCCTTTATCACTCCCCCTTTGACATCAATGGAAAAGGGTCAACGCCATTTGATAAGGCAACAAGAACTAAAGCACAAGCACTGAGGTATCTGATCTCTGCATGGATGAAGTAATAATGCATATCAACAAGCATCCATGCCTCACACCTCAACAATAACAAACAACATAACAAACCGATCATCAAGCACATCCAATGAGCAACATGTCAAACAAATCATCTCTAGGAACAACAACAATATGCACATGAAGCAACCATAAGTAGCATCAATGAACAACATGACATATTATGCAACAATATACGCATGTAGCACCAACCATGCTCTCCATTGCAACAATCAACAATGGCCAATCACATCCTCTCTGCTCATATAATAAGGTCAAGAACCCTAACAATCATAACACAACATAAGGCACACCATGAACACCTCCAAGCAAATCATAATGGAAATAATAGATGGTTGAAGTAAACAAGAGAAAATAAGATGCTCCCCCTGAACACATGCCATCTCCAACATCATCTCCAAGCTATAGTGAACTGCTTCTGCTGTAAACATTGCTTTCTTGCCACAAGACAAAAGCACACTATGGACCAAGACTCCATAAGATCACGACTATATGACATATATATTGCAAATACATGGCTGAAGCAATGATATAGGACCTCATACATGACTCTCATATGACCTCATGACTCTCTATCTAATCCACTAGAATACCCAATCATAAGAACAATGCTAGTACATGGCTTCATGGGCATTTACATGGATTTTACAATGAAATACATTGTTGCTATTAGCATCTCCTATGGACCAATGAATCAAAAGCATAACATATCATGGTTGTTACAACATCATTAGCCCATACACATGGCTGCAAAATGACTCCATGAGACTCTCCAAAACATGCCTAGCACCATGGGGACTCAAACCACTACTGACTAGACTCTCAACCAACATAAAATTATGAAACAATAAATAGTACATGGCTGTAATAATGAACATATAACAACCCAAACATGGTTGGTCCATGTCTCAAGTCACATTGTGCATACTAATGTCTCCAATATCATGTTTGGGTAGCTGAAAAATGATTAATAAAAGCTACAACAAGGCTGATATAACACATCTTTCCACTCATAGATAATAGATACATCAGCTACAAAAATGTGAGTGAAAATTAATAGAAACATAAGGAACAAGCCTTGAAAACATAGCTCCCCCTAAGCAAAATATACCTCATATGTATATGATGGACATGCTGATCTGAAGGTGCATGAAAACACTAGATCAAAAATTTGGTGTTGTTGGAACTCATCCAGCTGCCAACACTTCCTCTGAGACCATGCTAGTCTCATTTATACATCTACAGTCAAGCAAATATAACATGCAAGAATAGACTTTAGTAGGTTATGATCTCTCCTACTTTGAATTTGATGAAGAAGAGTACTCCCTTGGTCTCTTCTTTCTACTCACTCTTCCCTTCATCACATACACATTTTTTGGTGTCTTGAATCCCTTGGCAATCACTTCCTTTGACCCTTCTTTCTGAATGATTCAACCTTTGCAATTGAAAACCACTTCCTTGCCTCCATCAACCATTTGGCTCACACTCAGAATGTTGTGCTTTAAGCCTTCGATGAGCCACACATCATTTGCATTGGTCCTCTTCTCAGCAAGATTGGCTTTACTGCTTCCCAACATTCTCATGGTTTCATTACCTTCAAAAACAACACAATTAGTCTTGGTTCTCTTCAGGAAGTGAAATTTCCTTCTCTCTCATGACATATGGTGTGAGAATCCACTATCAATATACCACATATAATCCTCATCACATGAACAAATTGCAATGTCACACCTTCCTAGTTGCTCCTCCTTCTTCTTCCACATGTTCCTTGGTTGGTTCCTTGGTTGTGCATTCTCCTTTGTCTATTGCTTTTGAACAAAAGGCCTTAACGATTTGGGCATCTTACAATATTTGGCCATGTGCCCAAAATTGTGGCACAAATAACACTCTATATGGCCAAGATAAGAATCCAAAGGATTTGATCATTTATTGCTCATATCGGATCTCCATCTCCTTATGCCAAATCTGTAATCAATTAATTTATGGCCAAACAGGTTACAAGCAAAATAATAACCATTAAATGAACTTTTATACTTGAAGGCTGGTCCTCTTCTTGGTTGTTCAATTTGCTACATAGATGTGTACATTCTCCTCCTACAAGTAGCAACCACATGTTCAAATTTGTGGCAATAAAAACACTAATCTTGTCAATCAAGGGGGCAAAGGAGTTTTGAATCCTCGTCTGAAATTTTCCACCATCAATCCTAGGAGTGAATGATATCGTTGGTTCTCTTATTTGCTGGTGGTGGTGGATCTGCTACGTATTTCCTATAATATGGTCAGGCTAATCACATTCTTCACTGTAGACTTCTTTGGTTATGTTCTTTCCTACATGCGAACTTGTCTCTCCCTTTTGAAAAATAAGGTTAGATCTACCCATTGCTATGGTGCTCTTAGCTTGCTCCAACTGTTGGTCCTTTTCTTCAAGTTGCTTTCTCAAATTTTCAATTACACTTTAAGTGCTTCAACATAGTCCTTCTTTTCTTTATGCTTGTTGCAATTCACTTATTAAATTCTTATCTATTCTACCAACTGTGTCCTCAAAATAGTGATCTCCTCCTTAAGATTCTTCTCTTTTTCATCACAAATCTGTTATATCTTATCATGCTCCTTGCATGCATTTGTTAGACTATCAACTTCACCACAAATTTCATCAATTACAACCATGGAAAATTCATATTCATCTTTAAGGAGCATGAAACTATGACCATCATCTACTGCACTAATCAAATCTTAATTATTATCACCACTACTATAAAAAATTAACTCAAAAATAAATCATTACAATTATACCTCCAGATCTATTGTCCTATTGCACAATTGGTTCAATTGGAGCTCTGTTCTTCTTGGATCTCTTATTCTTCTTCTTTTTATTGTTTCTCTTCTCAACCTCTTCATCATTGTTATTGTTGCTTGCTCCATATAACATATATACTATATCAAACCTCCTTGACAATGTTTAGTTCTCCAACTTTCTCTAGGTCTGCATTATGGAGATTCTGAAAAATGATACACCTTGCTTGATCATTTTGCTTCATTACTTTAGTTGAAGGTGAATCCTCATCATATCCTTCACAAACCAATCTCCAAATGTTAGATCCACAAGACAATAATTTATTTTTCATACTTTCTTGCCATACCTTGAAATTTGCCACAGTGAGGAACAATTTTCTTGGAGAACTCATTCTGGTAAAAATGCAAAATTTTCACCAACAAACCCCAAATCTACTCTCCAATGATCAAGATGCAACCAAGAGCCCCACTCTATTACCAATTTTTGGAAACCTTAAGCCCTATTGGGGGGGGTGAATCTGTTGTGTGTCTTATTACTGATTTTTACCTATTTAAACATGTCTACTGAATCATGCATAAATAACCATCAGCACATTACACATTACCAGATCATAACATGAGCATATAACCATGTAAGCAACTAAAAAAAAACAACCATGGGAGCAATAATAAACAACACATCAAAGCACAATCACATAATCACATATGAGACACACGATATTTGGTGGTAAACACCTCGGGGACAAAAAACCACCCTTACTATTGCTGCATTGCTCTAAATCCTTTATTATGTCAAACAAATGTCTTTTACATAGATACTGGCCACCACTAGCTAGGAGAATCGAACTTAAACAACAGTTAACCTGCCACCACAAATTAGGAGACTCGATCCCAAAAATATAGTGAGTTTAAGACCATCAACTATTACAGATACCACTGGGCAAAAACGACCATTTCTGCAATACTACTACTAGCAATTGTTAGCATGGAACCATTGCTCCAACTTAGAATACACCCATTTTCCAGAGGTCACTGCTCCACAACTCTATGTGGATCGCAATTTCATTCATTTTCAAAATGGATCCAAGACATTAGCTCAACAAGACTCAACTCTGCAACATCAAACCCCATCATCAAGATAATCTCTGCAAATCATAATTAAAATCATCACAAACAATATGCTATGTACTTTAGCAAAATAGTGGATCCAATACATACATCAAATCTGCAAAAACATAACCATCCAACAACATAAGCACATCTCGCACTCAACCATAACATCAAACCCTCAATGTATATGCAACATAAAAACAATATAGCATCCTGCCATATGCACTAAAAACCCTGAAAAACAAATAGACCACTATCACAATCATGGAGCTACACCAAGCTCTCCATCTCTACCATCAAGCTTCGAATCTCAACTACAACGACCACAAATCTGATTTGCAAAATTGATGTTTGCTTCAGTACTCAGCTACAGGCTTAAGACCTTCTCACTATGTTGCCATTTTCACACATGCACTGATGTATCCTTGCTCACCAACATGGCTGGAGCATTCTTCCTCTTCTGCTACCCTCTCACTCACTCTATCATTGGACCAACCATTTCACAGATCCAAAATGGAGTATATGTAATATGTTGGGCGAAATCCCCTTTTGGATTGAGATCAAAGGTGCACAAATTTGACGAAAACCATCCATAACCATCACTACTTGTGCATTAAGGCATTGATACCCATTAGAGGATTCTTTCAACCATTTGTGAACTTATCCACTTAATTTCAAAGCTTCTATGGATTACCAAGTTAAATTTCTCTTTATGTGTGCGAGGAATGCGGAGAAAATAGAGCCTACACAAGGTAATGTAGGTTCTGCCTTAGGGAAGGGCATTACTAAGAGGGGTAACACATGTTCCATGTTTATATGGAGAGCTTCAGCGTAAATCACATAAGAAAGAATTTTGCCGACGCGTTTCGAACCAACTAGTGTGGTTCATCGTCAGGACAAGTTGAACCACATGTTCCATGTGTAAGACTCGAGTAAAAATGCAGGTTTACTTTAGAGGACTGGAGATGCCCTTTGTTCAGCCCCATAACTCAATCAAAACTGCTCCAAAACCTCATGAACTTGACCATATGTTACCCTAAGCATCTCCCAATCTTGTAGACCCTCTGTAAACTCATGTAAAGCCTTTAAAACATCACATCAAAGCCTATAACCCTGTCTAACTGATCAACGTGCGAAGACCTCTCAAATTAGTTGACATCATGCCAGTAAGCCATCTGCTCTTCCTTAAACACCTACACACCTTCAACACTTCTGCAACAAGTCTATAGGAACTCTGTAGCACACCAGTAACATCACCATGAGCCCAAAAATCTCTCTAACAAGTCATGAACATGGACCTAAACATGAAGACCTAAACTTGCCAAACTCATCAACATGGATCACACACATCACTGACACATCTCCAAGCATCAAGCCACATCAATGCCATCATCCTACATCAATGCCAACATACAGACCATCATGAGGTTGACATCAATGCACCGTCTAGATCATCACAAGGCATCACAAGGTTGACATCAATGCCAACAAAACCAGCTCAATGCCAACACAACCAGCTACAACCAATCAAATATATGCATGACAAAACATCTGCAACACATGTTACCATGCTACATGGTTGACATCTACTGCAGCCATTAACACAATGCCAACATCAGCTAGCTACAACCATGAAAGCCACAATGCCAACATCAGCTAGCTACAACCATGAAAGCCACAATGCCAACAAAATAGTCCCACACCCAATTTCCTTGACTCTGGTGTCATATCCAAATACCTCACAAATAAATCTATTCGCTCTGAGATTAGTAAAGCATTCTTTAAAACCAAACATATGGCATGCAACTCCACTATCATTATATCAAGCATTTGAGGAATCTACACTAGAAGCAAGACAAGCAATCGATGACAACCCCTAAAATTGTGTGGAAAACTCACCCACCTTTGCTGCAACTGCAACTTGCTTCTTCTTATTGTTTGGGCAAGTCATTGCACAATGTCCCATCTTATGACACACAAAGTATTTCACTTTTCTCATATCCTTCTTCTGCTCACCCTTCGTCTTGGCCTCATCCTTGAGCACCTTCTTGAATTTCTTATTCTTTCCTTTGGCAACAAGAACACTATTCTCCTCATCCTCTCCATGTTGTTGGCTGGTAGAACTTGAGCCAATTCTCAACTCCTATATGAAATCATCCCAAAGTCTTGCCCTATTAGGCAACTTCTCCCTTGCAATAATTCCATGTACAAAGTTGTCCCAAGGTTTAGAGAAGCCATTTAAGGCTACTTTAAACGACTTATCATCATCTATCTTCTCTCCAACAACCCCCAATTCATCACGAACTTGAGATACTTTGGTAAGATATGAGGTGACTATATCTGTCTTCAACATCTTGGTGTTCCTCAATTTCTCTCTCAACGCCAATTTCCGATTCTAATGTGAACTCTGGTACATCTTGCAAAGAGAATCCCACACCTCCTTTGCATGAGTCTTACTAGTTACATGAAGAATCACATGGTATTTGATGACATCAAGGATAATTCTCTTGGATTTCATATTCTTCTTTTTATAAGTAGCCAACAATACCACATCTGTAGGAATAGCATAGGCTCAATCAAGGATATCCTACACTTCATTTTCCTATAGAATAAGATTAATCTTTGCTTTCCATGGACATAAATTACTTGCCCCCTCCAATCTGTCCTCAAACATCAAACTAATAGCTATGGAAAATTCAAGAAATCTTCCTCCTTGATGAACAAAATTGAGTTCTAATTGTTGTCCCATTGTTCATTCAATCTGAGTAACCAAACTCTAAATCATGTTAGAAAACACACTCAGAAATCAAACTACAGTTCAAAAATCTCTTGTAGAAATTACGCCAAACACTTTGTCAACACTCAGGTCACTGTGCCAATAAAAATTACTCAGAAAATTGCGTTTAACTCAACAAATAAAGGTGTGTTTTTTATGAACAACAACACAAAAGACAAATCTGAACTTGAAATCGACAACCTACAAACAACAAACTCATCAATAGAACTTAGAGATTTTTGGACAAATTGTCCCTGGAAAAACCCCAAAGGGAAACCACCGAGAGAGAGAGGGGTTTTATTATTTCTTCAAAGAAATTTATAGCAATAAATGCAGACTTATTTCTTGGAAATCGTGCCCAAATTTCCTTAAAATTTGTGCAAGACTTCCTCCTTGAATTATGTGCCTTTGTTGTCTTGATTTCTATGCCCACTTTGCTAAAAACTTCGTGTCAATCACTATAGAAACATATAACATTAAATGATGTACAATTCCCTCAAATTTTGTACCCCAAATTGCCTTGAATTTCGTGCCTCGAGTTGCCTTGAAAATTTCACTAAGGCTATTGTACGAACATAGTAACAAATGTTGGAATATACCCTCAAAAATCATTATGTAGTTTGCTGTTAACTATTGAAGAAATCCCCTGAAAATTTGTGCCCTCTCAACCTAGAATTTCATGCTCCTTTTCCTTGGAATTCAAGTTGTTCTTCCTCTCTAGAAATTTGTGCCCTTGTTGGGAATCGAGCCCTCCTCCTTCTCAACTTCTCTTGTACCTCACACAAATGAATGAATAAACTCTCCTTGGGATCTAAATTGGTATGTTTCTTGACCTTCTAAGTAGCCTCTAAGATCAATGGTTGAGATTTGATCTTAGCCCTGCATGATCCAACAATTATGTTTTAATCTTTCATTGACTTCACTTAAAGTGCACTTTATCTCATAACCTTATATCTCATAAAGTTAATTTATTTCCCAAGCCACTTTAGGGTATTCTCCGGCATACTAGCCCCAAGCCAATGTGGAAGACAATTATCCTAGGTAACTTTAACACACAATGCCATGAGATAGATGTATCCACTCTTATGCTTCACATATTTCCAACATGCTACAAAATATATGTTTTTTTACTACTATTATTCATACATTTAAGTAGTAATAGAGGAGAGAAGGGAAGGGAAAGTGTAGCAAACAAACTTTATACCTTGCAACAATCGGAAGTGCAACTTTTATAACACTCATATTCGTAGAAGAATCACAATATATTGAAAATTACACTATGAAATGGACCAATCAAATCTAATCCTCCTAATGTAAGAGATTTTATAAAAATATCAACTTTATATTATAATAAATGTTTATAGATACTACTATTTAGAAAGTTAAACAAATAAACGTAATTATCTTACAGCTAATCAACCATTATATTTTTAAAAAGGGCAGTCCCTGCAGAAGCTTATATTAGTCCCAATTTTGTACAATATATACATCAAACCATTATATACATCAACATATATCCATCATTATATACATCAACATATATCAGGTTTATTTAGCATATAATCATTAAAAAAAATGAAATCTCTAAAAATTTACTACTCAAAATTTTACTCTATTTTTATTTGTATGTAATAATCCAATCAAAATGCTTACATAAAATAACTCCAACAAGACATGGAACTCGGCTGGAGAGCAGAGCACCCATACTGGGCTGGAGGTTGGAGAACACCGAGAGTCCTGCTCTAAACACTCGTATTCATATTAAAATTACAATGGATTGGAATTGCAATGAAATCTGGTCCAATCCTTGTAGCTACGGCTAATTTATAATCGTAAAACCTATCAATATGGATATCAACTTTGTGCTTTAGCATCACCCAAGGTCAAATGTGTCACTTTAGGTTCAGGTTTGCCGAGAAAGGGAAGTGAGACGTCCGGCGAACTTGGGAGATAAGTAAAATGACGCTCTCACGCAGGCATGCTACAATTCAACAGAGGTACAACTGAAATTGTCTGAGTGGGTCACATTTTTAAGCACAGAAAGGCGGGATGAAAGCCCAACGCCACACACTTCCACATAATCTCGCCACCATCTCCTTCTACAGGCACTTGCAGACAGGGGCCTGTAAATTCCTTCACTTGTATAATAGTTTATTACCTTCAAAGTATCTTCATTTATCAGCTCTGCGCTGCGAATGGACCGTTGTCAGCAGCAGCAGAATATTGAGTTCAAAATATGTTGTCAATACCATCTCGAAACCAGCTGCCTCTCAAGGTAAGTTTGATTCATTCTCATTCACCGTAAACATCTATCAAGCTCAATTCCCCTGCTTCCACACAAATTGTCCAGCAGCGGTACATTTAAATGTTTTCGTTCCATATCCAATTTGTTACACATTTAATTAGCACTTAAATCCCGGTGTCATGAGATTGCATCCAAAATGAGTGGAAAGAAATTCGCAATATCGATATAGACGGATTGATGGGTGCCTGTATTCACACATAGATTGCAATCTAGGGCTAAAACTAACTCAAAGCAGAGCATACCTTTTGCCGGATTGACTCTTATTACGTTAAGAAGCGAATTCGTTATGTGCCTCACAAGCTATAAAAGGGTGCAGGTTGATTGGTTAGGCAATTTTGGGAGATTGCAAGGCTAGTGAGTAAGGTGGTTTCATGGAATACACAAATATAGTAGGTTTGTGGATGAATGTATGCTCCTAGAGTATTATACGTAGGCATGTATGTATACGCCCACACCCCATGCAAATGCATTTATGAGAAGAGCGACAACTCAAGCACTCCTCCATCTGAACTGGCCCTTTAAATTTCTTGAGTTCACACCTATTTTACTGGATAACAATGTTTCGGGTATAGGTGCTTGATACGTACTTATATAGACGCCTTGAACCTCACTTGTGTTCATCTTCGAAACAATAATAAAAACAAGTTCTCCCACAGTAATACCTGAAACATTATTATCAAACATGTCTTACTGTGGAAGCTGGAAATCTCAAACCTGTTGTACTTGTTTCCATGATCACCCATAGTGAATCTCAGATTGTCACCAACCCTTTTACCAAAATTAAGCCATACTTTACCCTCTTTCTAAACTCTGTGTGCCTAATTTCCCGCAAATAGATTGGGGCAAACAACCTTAGAACTGGCATCTAACTGTACATCAAGAAAAAATTCATGCAGAACAATTGCCATACATAGATGTCTGGATCATCTGCTATTTCTTCACAATCAAATGAAGCATTGCCTTTTTTTGAGTGGAATGGGTTGTTATGTTAATTTCGAAAAGAAGCCATGGCTGCTACAGGGCAGCCTATATTACAAAATTTCCCCAGCAGTGGGTAGGATAGCTATGAAGGTCATCTGGCAGTGACAACTCTTTATCAAAAGAACTTAACCGCTTTCTCAAAATACATCTCTGCTTGTATAAATTTTAGCAAACTGTCCTAAAAGCCTAATTACTCAGCAATACATATTCCAATGAGAAAGATAGCTCTAAACAAAAGAGAGACTTAACATACTTGATTAGCCAGTGGAACTGTGGTGGCTCCACTAGAGTAGGAGGAACTGGCCTGGGAGGTGCTGCCTTCCTCTTCTTCCTCACCTCTTGGTACTGGTGTTGTGTGGGCCACGGGAGTTTGGGGTTGGGGGGGTGGTATGGCTTTCATTTGGTCCTGGTGCCTCTGCAGTATTGTCAGACTGACAAAGAGATCTTTCAATTTGTTGTGTTGGACAGCTAGGGTTGCACAACCCTTTTCTCCCACCTTCTGCAGGGTTTCATTTTGTTTGTGTGAAGCCTACTTCAGTGCTGAAGTCTACTGCTCCATTGCTATCTGTTACTCTTCCTTTTGCATGGCACATATACTAGTAAATTTTTCACTACCCTTGTGATATTCATCACAAAAAGCTTGGATGGTTAGGGTGGCCACTTTGCTCTATGGATTGTTGATGACATGGATGATGATGTGCTAGAGGTTTCGATGATGTATTGCTTGGTATGCTTGTTTATCATAGGAATAGCATTACACTTGGTCATGTGATGTTCTTGTTACCTCTCATTTCAATACGGGTACCTTTATGCATTTTTTCATTTGGTAGCACCATTGTAAGCCCAAAGAATGCAACTCAAATCCTTGTAGGTGATGTGATGTTATGTATTGTGGTGTCCTAGGCCTATTATGGTCAGTCATGCCCAGTCTGCTTAAACTCCATTCCTAGGTCCTTTTGTCCTGCGTAGAATTGGAGGGCTTAGGGTGGACCTATTTGGACATATTGTTAACCTCAAAATCCTAAAGTTTGTTAGCTTTTAATACCTAGCTACTAATTTAATAAATATTCTGAGATGAAAGAATTAAAAACTGAGCTTCCAAACACATTTACTAAATATGTTGAGTATTCTAACAGAACAATGGCAGTGGAAAAATAAATTCTTGAAGACACAAGCACGCAAAAAAAACAATACACCAAAAATTTACCCAAGAAACCCCAACTGGGGAAACCCTGCAACCTGTATGTTCTCTTTATTTTTTCTTCAGTAATAGCAAATTCAGAAAATTACATAGAAGAGGGAAAATCCTTCCCTTCACTCAGAAATCGAACGACATTTTTCTTTGCCCAACTGGACTTAATCTAGCCCACTTGGCCTCCCTTTGTTACACAGTACGAATTCCGTACAGTTTTGTACAACCTTTTGCGCAGTTACTCTGTGCAAGCACTCACTCACTTCTGTTGGAAGCAAGAATTTGAAGATTCTGATGGCTATGCGACTTCTTTTCTCTTGCTGGTCTGAGCTGTAGATGAAACCCTAGTGCTGGAATTCACTATGCTCTATTGCTGAAGAGAGAACATACAATTCTGATGCATGATGAGCCAAGTTTGCGCCCTTTCCCTGCTTTTGAAGTCGTCCTCGCCCACCATCTCCATGAATGGCTGAGATTAAATTTCATGGATGGCTGAGATTGCTTCACTTTTTGATTACAGGAAAATTAAAATTTTCCTAAGTCAAAATAAAGAGATAAAGTGTAAACTGCGCCTTAGGCCTACCTATGGGTCCCTCTGCCAAATTTAGTGCACCTCTAAACTGAGCTGAACCCTTCCTCCTCTAACTCCATTTAACACTCCTTCCTAGAGAAGAAGGTGTTCTGTACTACACCCAGTTTATCTTTGAAGTAGAAAAATCTGACCCTTGCCAATGCCTTGGTCAAAATATTAGCTGTCTGTTCCTCTGTAGGCACATATCGGAGACTGACTTTATCCCTGTGAACACAATCTTTGATATGGTGGTACTGGATCTCAATGTACTTGGAGTGGTCATGAAACACTGGATTTTCAGAGAGCTTGATGCAGCTTTGATTATCAGAGTGTATGATTGTGGGCTCCAAGTTTTGACTGAACAACCCAACAAGTAGCTTCCTCAACCATATGGCCTTGTAAGCTGTCAGGTTGGCAACCATGTACTGGGCCTCAACTGAGCTTAGTGCCACAGATCTTTGCTTCCTACTAAACTAGGAAACAACTGCTGGCCCAACACTGAAAGTACAACCTAAAGTGCTCTTCTTGTCTACTGAACCCCTTGCCTAATCCACATCTATGAAGCCTTGAAGCCTCACACCATCAACCTTCTTGTACAACAATCCATAATTTAATGTGCCCTTGAGATACTTCAACAGGTGCTTGCCAGCAACCCAGTGCACTATGGTTGGCTCAACCACGAACTGGCTCAACTGGTTGACTGCAAAGCAAATGTATGGTCCTGCGTTCACCAGATACACCAACCCTATGAGCCGTCTATAAAGAGTAGCATCTACTCACTCACCTTTGGCAGCGTCCACCTTCTTCTAGTTTGTTACTAGAGGCGTAGTCAAGGACCTGCAATCCTGCTTGCGGAACCTTTTGAGAATCTCCTGCGTGTACCTTCCCTGTCTCAAGAAGATCTTCCCATCATCTTGCCATACCTCCAGCCCAAGGAAATAATGCATCAGCCCTATATCCTTCCTCTCAAACTCCTCTGCAAGATCTCTTTTGCAGTCTTTGATGAGCTTCTCATTCCCTATCAATATTAAATCATCAACATACGACACAAGAATGAGAGGCTGCCCCCCAACCACAACATAATATAGGTTAGGGTCAACTTCACTCTTGGTGAAGCCCAATCCAAGAAGGTAGCTATCTATCCAGGCATACCATGCGCTCGGTGCTTGCTTGAGCCCATAAGGAGCTCTCTTCAGCTTACAAACATGTGTGTCTCTGCTGAAAGTCTCAAACCCCTCAGGCTGCTCAACATATATCTCTTCCTCAACAACTCCATTAAGGAAGGTGGTCTTCGCGTCCATTTGGTGGATCTTCCATTTCATCTACACTGCAATCGCTAATATGGTCCCACTAGACGAATATCGGACCACTGGTGTGAACGTCTCATCATAGTGAACCCCTTCAACCTGAGAGAACCCTTTGGCCACAAATCTAGCCTTGCACTTCTCCACACTCCCATCAACTGCGTGCTTGATCTTGTATACCCAACGTGATGCCACAACTGATTTGCCAACTGGTCTTGGCACTATCACCCAAACATCGTTCATCGTGATGGAGGAATGTTCCTCCACCATGGCATCTCGCCATACCCGCTAAGAAGTTGCCTCCTTATAAAAGGCTGTGAGTCTATCACCTCAGTTATAAGTGCCATGTACCTCGTATATCTTTGTGGCTGTTATTCTGTTTGAATGTGGAGTTGGGGGCTCCAACTCTCTCCTGAGCCTCCCAATCAACTAATTTTCCCACTTGTCTTGTCCTCTCCCTGTGCTGGGAGTCACTGGCTGAGTGGGCTCCACTCGTTCTACTCTCTCCTATTGTTCCGCGCTTTCTTCTCTTCTGCGTGCTGCTCGGCCTGCCCAATAACTGGTTGTGATAAAGTTTGAGTTGAATTTCCACGACCTTGGGTCTAGGTTAGAGTCTTAAAATCATTGACGCTACCAAACCAAGAATCTCAACCATAAACTACTTTGCACAACGAAAATATAAAGCAGTAATCACATATACACAATATACACAGTTTTAAACAAAATTGTACAATATGTATAATCCCAATCTTTTTTATATTAGACCAAATCTGAATAATACAACAGTCTATGGTATACAAGATACAATGACAATCTTCGTTGCGTAACGTCGATGTCGTATCTTGCCCTGCCAGTCCTTCGCTTTTGTACTGCTCACTAGTAATGCCTTAGTCCATCAAGGCATCTACACATCGAAACTCCAAGAGGGTTGCCTCCTATCACTGCTGCAAGTCACGTCTGCTACAATGAACATGGGCTCAAGTGCTCTCTAGGTAGGCCTAATTCTTGAGCTCCATTCTGCCATGCTAGCAACAACTTTAGCCCATCAAGGTGTTGCACTTCAGCATCGTCCTTCACCAAACCTTCAACTGCTCTTTGTCCTTCAAGATAGCTCATCTAGGGCTACTTTGGGTAGCCAACACGCTGCCCTCCAACTAGCTCTACGACACCCAATCTTGTCACTGCTGGATCTGCACCTAATATGACTTTTCCTCACCTCGGAATGTCATATAAGTGGCTCCAACAGGTTGCTTGTCAATTTGATCCAAATCTAGTCACCAAACTGTGACCCAACACACTTCAACACTGCTGTTTTGTCCCTGCCTTTGCTACTGTCACCATAGTGTCTGGTTAGGGCACCAAGCAATGCTGTAACAAGTTCCATAGTTTTTAAAACCGGCCTAGCTAACTGGTTACCGGTCTAACCGGCCAGTCAGCAAGGCCACCGGTTGGAACCGGCTGAAAAACCCGGTTAAGGAGGCGTTGTGGCGAGAATTTGGCCCTAACCGGTCCTAATTGGCCGGTTTGTACCAAACCGGCTGATTACCTGCCATGCCCACCAAAGACCCAAAGTGCGGCTTTTCCAAGGTAGTTTAGGGGTTTTGGAGGGAAATTAAGGGTGCTTTCCCTCCAAAAACACCCCCTCCAAGCCTTTAAGAGGCCCCTCTCCCTCTCATTTGTCTCACACATCTGATTTGGAGTGTTTATGAGTGTTTGTGAGTTTGCTTGGGAGCTTGGAGAGTGTTGAGTTTTTGCTGGAGTAGTCATCTTGGAGTTGGATGATATTGATCTAGATCCCATTGTGTTGGACGATATTGATCCAACATCAGAATGGGTGGAGGAGATTGAAGATCCTGTGTTTGAGGCTGATTTTGATATCGACATGGCTTTAGCGGGGGATGAAGCAGATTTTGTGGCAGCACCAGAACCAGGATTAGTAGCGTCATCAAGGAAAGGCAAAGAACCAATGGAAGGCACTAGTCATGCAGGTCGACAAACTCATTCGTCCATTAGGTCCACTTCTATTGTTATTGATGGCACTGCTATTGAGGTTGCAGATCAGGTTGAGGCATCCTCAGACTTTGAACCAGATGATGTCTATGTAGCTCCTGATGATGATCTTGTGGCTAGTAGTGGTGATGAACTTGATGATTGATCATGTGTACACTGTAGACTTGTAGTAGGCCAATGGCCTCATAGCTTGCAACATTGTTTTTGGACTTTATAGCCATTTAGAGTCTCATTGCTTATGTATTTTGTTATTTTCTCGATGATATGTATTGGACTCGGTGCCATTTTGATATATTCACCTTTACATGTTATATAAATGAGAAAACTTTGCATATTTTGTCTCTTTTGGCTTGGAATCATGGTTTCAAATCTAAAAAATAGTTTTGTTTCATTAAAAATTAATTATTTAATGTATTTTTCTAAAACCGGTTCGTTTAGACCAAACTAGTCCCAGTTAGACCGGTTCCGATCGGTAAACCGGTTCATTTGGTGGACCGGTCTGGTCACCGGTTCCGGTTTTAAAAACATTGGTAACAACCCATAACCAGTCATCAAATCAACCCTCAAAAACTGTGGTTTGCCCTTGCTTGAATGCTCTGCCTCCACGCTGTTGATTAGGGGTAAAACCAACCCCAAAACAATTCACGCAATTGCCTTTCTGTGGGGTTAGGGCCTGCGGCCTACCATAGGTAACTCCTAGCTCCCATGGCTTGCTAAAACAAGTTCCCAACCACCATATGACTTCCAACACTGCCCTCAAACAAACCCGTATTTCCTCAGCCCTCCAACAAGGTATTCAACTTACCTTCCAGCCCTTGGTCACTCTGAAGCATGCCCTAAAACAACCCTCTTTCACCCACGCTAGATTGCCTCTCCGTGTTGTGGCTAATTCAAAACATCTTCTTCTCCAACGAGCTATTCACCAATGTATGTGTTGCACAAGATGGATGCTCTAAATGACCTCAATACGCCTTGTATTTATACACATACAATGGCTCAACGTCTCACTTGAAGTGATTCTTATCAAGTCGGCCTACTTGACAACCAAATTAATTATGTCAACTTCAAAAATTTTAAAATTCATATCTCTATAACGACAACTCGGATTCAGACGATTTTCAATGTGTTGGAATCGTCTTTCTGAGCACTATCATCCTCATCCATCACATGCCGTGAATCCATCATAGTCTTGCCCCAAAACACGATGGGTGCCAAAAAGGCATACTTGGGTTCCAAGCCCACAAGCTGCCCTTGTGGTGCTTTGTCCTCCAAACCCTGAAACCTAGGGCTTGGAGTACCTCCCAAGCTACACAAATCAACACTCCCTCTTAGCAAGGGAGGTACTTCCAAGACTAGGAAGTATCTCGTCATCATCATCACTGCTCGCAACACTTGCCCAACTCTTGGCAAGTTGGCACTCACAATCGCAACAATCCCTGTACGGTGAACTACGCCCTTCTTAGAAGTCTCGCTGACACTGCTAGAAGCAACCTGCTTCTTCTTCTTATCTTGTAACGTCTTCCACTCTTTCCATGATTCATTTTTGGCAGTTGTAGGAGTACCCTTGCTCACAAATGACCACGTGCTTTTCTTGGGTTGCAAAGTCTCCCTCTGAATCTGTAAGCTCCCTCTTGAACTAGACTCCCTCTGAGTCTCTGGAACCTGGACCTTCTCGGGAAAGTGTACCTTCTTCTCGGGAAGCTATACCTTCTCCTCTGAAGCCTGCATCTGCACCTGCTATTGTTTCTCTGGAACCTGTACCTGCTCCACTTGTTTCTTTCCATGATCCTTAGGCTTGGCAGTCAACCTGTAGAGACCATGCTCTCTAACTCCGAGTACAATCCCATCGGACCTAGAGCCTTTGAGCCTAAGTCTTGCCTTCCTATCCTGGAACAAAACCTCAAACCCCTTCTTCTACATCATCGAGATGGAGAGCACATTATATCTGAGTCCTGGTACAAACATCCTAGACCCGCATCACACGTCTTGTCTCCATTCTGAATGGCACAACACCTGATCCTCGGATCTCCAACTAACTCTTGTCGCCCAACACCATGTGCAACTTCGAGTCCCATCTAGCTAGAGTCAAAAATATCCTATGACACTGTCATATGCTTTGTCGCACCACTGTCCATGTACCATCCATCCTCTTTGATAGTACTCTGCGAGAAATGAGAAATCATAGCAAAATCCTCCTCTTCGTCTTCCAGTCTTCTGGCGAGCTCATACATCTTTGCTTTATTGGCAATAAGGGCAGCCTGCTACCCTTTTCTCATCCTCTCCCTTCTTCTCCTTCGGACATCTTGACGAAAAATGACCCATCTCG
>APFE030000131.1:80174-175535 GCA_000404065.3 Pinus taeda
CTTCTTGATCTCTTTCTCGGCAAAATCCCAGATCCTGTTGACCTGCAAGATCAACTTGATCCTTTCCTTCCATGGACTGTAGTTGGACAATCCCTCCAACCTGTCCTCATAACGGATACCTGCCTACAACTTCGACATTGTAGTGAACCCTTCACTCACAATGTGACCAACTCCCTCTCACGCTGTAATTCGCTGTGCACAACTCTGATTTACTTACTTCCAAAATAGCTCAGACATGCTCTAATACCATGTTGAATTTCCACGACCTTGGGTCTAGGTTAGAGTCTTAAAATCACTGACGCTACCAAACCAAGAATCTCAAACATAAACTACTTTGCACAACGGAAATATAAAGCAATAAATCACATATGCATAATATATACAATTTTAAACAAAATTGTACAATATGGACAATCCCAATCTTCGTTATATTAGATCAAATCTGCATAATACAACAGTCTATGGTATATAAGATACAATGACAATCTTCGTTGCGCAACTTCGATGTCGTATCTTGTCCTGCCGGTCCTTCGCTTCCGTACTGCTCACTAGTAGTGCCTTAGTCTGTCAAGGCATCTACACATTGAGACTCCAAGAGGGCTGCCTCCTATTGCTGTTACAAGTCACGTTTGCTACAATGAACACAAGCTCATCAAGTGCTCTCTGGGTAGGCCTAATTCCTGAGCTCCAATCTGCAACACTAGCAACAACTTTAGTCCATCAAGGTGTTGCACTTTGGCATCGTCCTTCACCCAACCTTCAGCTGCTCTTCGTACTTCAAGATAGCTCGTCTAGGGCTACTTTAGGTAGCCAACACGCTGCCCTCCAACCAGCGCTATGACACCCAATCTCGTCACTGCCTGATCTGCACCTAATATGACTTTTCCTCACCTCGGACTGTCATAGAAATGGCTCCAATAGGTTGCTTGTCAATTTCATACAAATCTAGTCACCAAACTATGACTCGACACACTTCAACATTGCTGTTTTGTCCCTACTTTTGCTGCTATCACCATAGTGACTGGTTAGGGCACTAAACAGTGTTGTAACAAACCATAATCAGTCATCAAACCAACCCTCAAAAATTGCGTTTTTCCCTTGCTTGAATGCTCTGCCTCCACGCTGTTGATTAGGGGTAAAACCAACCCCAAAACAGTTCACGCAATTGCCTTTATGTGGGGTTAGGGCCTGTGGCCTACCACAGGTAACTCCTAGCTCCCACAACCCGCTAAAACAAAGTTCCCAGCCACCATATGACCTCCAAAACTGCCCTCAAACAAACTTGTATTTCCTTAGCCCTCCAGCAAGGTATTCAACCTACCTTCCATCCCTTGGTCACCTTGAAACATGCCTTAAAACAACCCTCTTTCACCCACGCTAGACTGCCTTTCCTTGTTGCGGCTAGTGCCTAAAATATTCTTATCCATCTTGTGCAACACATACATTGGTGAATAGCTCGTTGGTACATGAGTTACCTTGATCTTTGTTTTTCCACCCTTCTTCATATGCCTTTTGCCTTTTTATTGATTTTTCTTTTATAGCTGCTCAGGGCTCTAGGAGATGAGAGTATGATGTGAATGATATAGTAGTGAATACCCCTTTTAAGGTTGGGCAGTTCTTCACCCACTAGGGGTTGGGACAATCATGGGTTCCTTCATGATGCAGGGGGCTCATATAGGGGCCCTAGGAATCAGGGTGATGGCCATAATGATAAGAGGTAGAGCTCATGTTGGCTTTTTTCCACATGCTAAACTTGTATGTCCTAGCCATATTTTTCATTTTATGGTACATTGTCTATTGAGAGTGGCCAAATTATGCTTTTTACTTTCCTTTTAGTTGCATCAACCTTCGAGGCATCGTTCCAAGCCCGACCCAAAGTGTGGACAAAGGGAGGGGGAGGCTAACTCCTTGTGGACCCAGATGGGAAATATGTGGAAAGGAGTTATAATGAGCGGAGAGGAGTGATGTATGTGGTGTCGGAAAGCGGGAGCATGCAACCAAAATTGGGATTTCCCATGTAGTGCCACTTCTAAAGCTAGTAGCCAATAAAGGAGATCCCACGGGACTCGAATACAAGATTAACCATCAAGTTGGACAAAGGGTAAAGAGTACACACCAATCCTATTCTTTTTGCCGAATTCCTCCACTAATCCATGCCTATAAGTGTCCATGATAAGGAAGCAAAATTACCCAACTACATAATGAAAGCCATACCTTCGCAGTTGGAAGGCCCACCTTCAAACGTATGATCATAACAGATGGGCGAGTGAGCATAATGGCTGGCTCAGGTGGCAGAGATGTGGAACATCGAGCTATCTGGTGGCTACAAGGGGCTGCTGGCTATCGACTGAAGACAATTTAGGATAAAATTTTAGGTACCAATAAGCTTCAACCCTAACACCAACCCTCAAGGATCTAGGTATCATTTCCAAGGTCGGAGCTCCACAAGACCAATGATACCCTCCCTTCCTAGGATCCAAATGCCATCAACAACCAACCGAGATGTCCAAGTACCATCGTATACGCAGTTTTATGGTACTTCATCTCTCCCTCTCAATCATCAATCCAAGCATGCTTGTCAAATATTCAAAACTTCTTAGGGAGAGATCCCCACATCAACTACCTGTTCAACCATTTGAAGATCTAGTAGCTTTGCAACACCAACCAGTATCAAACTTCCAAAGCATATGTTCTTGTAAGCTAGCATGAAACTCCGGGGTCTTCAACTATTCTGACACTACTTAGGTCATCACAAGATCCAAACACATCTTGATGAAAGCTTCCTTCTTCAATCTTTTCAGCAACACCAAACTTAGCCTCAACACTTTCCAAAACATCTAATTCTTGTTCACAACTTTATCAATTACGAATAACCATCTGTACTACTTTAGCCTTTCTCTGATCTTATTCTTTCTTCAAGGTCCTTACTATAATTGTCACAATATGCCCTCTCTCTTAACTAAGGAGATATACACTTTCTTTATCCAAGCTTCTTTTCTACTAGGGACAAATTGTTAAAATTGGCAACTAGGCCCAAACTCCATGTGGGTCATCTTTTTTATGGCAACTGATATTTTTATTGGATTCCTCTCACCAAGAGGTGTAGGATTGATCTAACGATCATCCAATTCCGATAAGTATTCATGGTGTTATGAATTTATTTGTATAATAAGACAATTCATCAAGGTCGGCCAACAACCAAATAACCCACACATGTGCTCAACGTTTTAGTATAAAAGGAGATGACTTGAGAGTCATTTCATACAAACTTCTCTCTTGATTTCTCTCCACTTGTCTTAGGTTTTAGTGTGAGAGAAATCTAGGAGGAAGTAGCCCTAGATGTTGGAGGAAAGGAGGTTGCCCTAGCCACAACAAAGAAGACAGGCCAGCGAAGCTATGCAAGGGATCTACGTTGACCTAAAGGAGCTCATGGAAGAAGTTTAACGCAAGCATGGAGGAGGTCCTAAACAAGCCCTAAACGCTATCCTAAACAAGCCCCCCTAGACGCTGTCCTAAACAAGCCCTAGACGCAGTCCTAGCATAGCCCTAGTAAGCTAGAGGACGCAGTCAAGATGGAGGGTTATAACCAGCCCTAGACACAACTATGTAGCCACAGTCAAGGAGGGTTATGACATGCCCTAGCGGCATCATATGGAGGCAGGAACAACGTGTTAAAGGAGGACTGTTTCAGGGTCATTTTTAGGGTGATAGAGCTACTGTTAGGAGGGCTGAGGAGATGGCCTGGAAGGCCGCAATACCGAGACTACTTCATCAAAGGAGAGGGGATGATAAGGTCACCTTTGTGACTGATGGCATAGCGAAGTTACCTTGCTGTTGGTCGCAAAGGAAAGGAACTCGGATTTGCTCCTTGAGGACTGTTTGTAAAGGCAACAAGGTCTGTGTGAAGGCCACATAATTTAAGGTGGGTTTTGGCATGATCATTGGGTTGCTATAGGTTACAGGAGGATGCCCTAACCAGTGACCAAAACTCTGCCCATGGATAGTAGTATGGCAAACATGGAATATCAACAACAGTGGGACAATAGTGCTAGCAGTAATGGCATAGTGCAAGATGGCACAATTGGGATATCAAGCTGTGATGGGACAACAACAATACAAATGGGACAACAAGGCTATTGTGCTTGGTGGAGCAAGCAAATGGGACAACAGTGGCTAACATGGTGCAGTAATGGCACATGGAACAACTGTGGTAGCATGGTGCAACAATGGCACATGGGACAGCAGTGGCAGCATAAGGTGCAGCAGTATGATGTGTGCAACATGGTTATGAGGTCCAACATAGTGATGATGGGTGCAGCATGGTGAGGTGCAGCATGATGACGAGGTGCAACGCAATGATAGGTGGAGTCTCCTTGGAGAATCAGTTGAAGCAACATGTCTTCTACTGAGTTTCGCTATCTCATGTATAGTTTTCTCAGAGATGATCTACGCTCTTATTTAGATAAGTCGAAGTGTTGACTTTTGTTGTAATTGTACTATCTCTCTCTCTCTGCTGAACTATTGAAGAAACATATAAGAAGAATTGATCAAGGGTTTCCCCACATTGGGGTTTGTCCTTGGTTAGTGCCACATCTTGTGTCCTCTTGTCTTGGCTTGTCTTCTGCGATCTTTGATTATGTTCTATTTGCAATTTACCTTAATGTTGATGTGATTGCTAATCTGGAAATTATATTGAGCTAACTATGAAAATTGAAATAAACAGCTCTAAGCATAGAATATACCTAAAACTTAACATGGTATCAGAGCTGAGGTGAAGACAAAGCCCAAGCAAGAGTGAAAGAGCAATCACCAAAGACAGTTGGGAAAGGACAAAAGGATCAAGGATTCCTCATCCCTATTCAAATTCACCAAGAGAGAAGTCAAAGCAAAGAATATTATCAGAATGGCGCAGCGGAAGCTTCTGATGGCCTACCTAAAGATCACTTCAATGAGAAGTCCGGATCTAAGGGTGGAAGGAGAGGCAGATGCCTTGTTTGTAATAAGTTCGACCATTATGTGAAGGAGTGTCCGAGGTAGGGACACATCAATTGATGACGATAACAATCATTCCAGGGACATCTTCAATGATCAGAGGAATGACAGGTAATGCAGATCATCAAGGAAACAACAAACTCTTCAAAGAAAGCAAGGAACCCTAGGTATGAAGAATCAAATGTTGTTTCTGATAAGATAAAAAAGCATTATCTTATATTGGCCCTCTCCTCCAGACTCTTTGGGAATTTGGCTTATTGATTGTAGTGCTTCAAGGCACTTCATCGGATAGAAGGGTGCTCTTTGTAAATTGGTAGAGATGGAAACAATCATGGAATTATACTTGGAGTCAATTCCTCCTATCCCGGAAAGGGTATAGGGAATGTTACCCCTCAATTGAATGAGGGTAACTCGACGAGATTCTCTTTATGTCCCTGATTGCAAGAAGAACCTGGTGTCCATTTCGACAATGGAAGTCACAGGTTTCAGGGTGGGATTCATCGATGGAAAGGTACGTGTTTGAAAATAGAATTTTCAAAGATGCTTTTGAGTTCAGGGTTGGCAATTTGTATCAAGTTGCAGGAAGTCCATTGGGGACCATGTCAGTTGACACATCTCATCTATAGCACCGAAGGTCTACTTATTATGGGGCCCTACTCGATGTGAGTCAGATGGTGATAGGGATGCCTGAATTCAAGAAGAGCATGAAGGGGACCATTCCCCTCATGTTCGAGATGTAACGAAGGAAAATTTTGCAAGGGGACCATTCCCTTCATATAGTAGGTCCACAGGTTTGGAACAACCCAAGGGGTTTGAGATTCATGATCAGGAATCTCATGTATGCAGGTGGAAGAAAGCCCTTTATGGCTTGAAGCAAAACACCCTCGGCTTAGTATGAGAGGATTGATAGCTGTTTGATGAAGTTGAGATTCACTAGGAGTGAAGTCGATCCAAACCATTGCTCGAAGGTTGTGGATGATAGACCTCTCATACCGCACCTTCTAAGGATGACCTCTTTCTAAAAGGTGCAGACCCTCTCATTTGCAAAAGTAAGAGGGAGTTGGATTCCAGATTTGGAATGGTGAATTCCAAGCCCGTGACTACCTCGATGAAGCTTAACTTTAAGAGGTTATGTGGTAGTGATGCCAGACTATATTTGGGAAATGCTTCTGAGTTTCACAAACTCATACTAGCATTGATGTTCTTGCTGAACTCCCGTCTGGATATATGTTTTGCAGTTAGCGTGGTGAGCTCATATCTGGTTAAGCCTCACTAGATTGGTGCCAAGCATCTTCTGAGATATCTTTGGGGCACAATCTCTCATGGATTGAGATACACTGCCGGAAATGTGAAGTTGCATGGTTATTTGAATGTTGATTGGGCAGGCAATGTGGAGGATCACAAGAGAATTTCTGAGTGTTGGTTCTCTTTGGGTTCTGCTTCGATATTCTGGATGAATAGAAAGCAGAAGTCGGTTGCTATAAGCACCGCTGAGGCCGAATACATAGCTATGAGTATGATCTCGTGTGAAGCTGCCTGGTTGTGGAAGCTCTTCAGTGCGCTGTTTGTACACATAATGGATACCACCGTAATCTTCTGTGTTAACCAGGGGGGATTCGATTGTTGAGGAATCCCGTATTCTATGATTGCTCCAACATATAGACATTAGATACTACCTTATTTGGGATATGGTACGTCGATGAGCGAGGAGGCTCCATCGCATTGAGACTGATGTACAGGTTGTAGACATTTTGTCAAAGCCTCAGGGAAAGGTCAATTTTGTGACTTTCCCAAACGACTTGGAGTCATTGAGAGACCCTCTTATGAGGGTCCTGCATGATGCATGCATTGAGCTCTGGGAGCTCCGGGGGGCTTGGGGTACTTCTTGGAGCAACAAGCGACCATAGGGCGACTCACCCTCTCCTAATGGTGTGTTGTGTACAAGGTGAATGGTTCAACCTTCCCTTGTGATACCCTGTGGCGACTTATGGATAGGATGAATGGTTCTCCTGTCGAAGCATCCTACCCATTATGTCTGGGACTCGTGGGAAGTACCTCTCATTTGGCCAATGAGTAGGGAAATGGGGTTAGGGACCATAGTAGTACTATTGATGGACACATCATTGTATCTACGATACTCCCTATGCTAGGATGACCTCCATTGATCTGGGATTAGTATGAGTGGTTTGAGACACTCTCTTTTGACATTGATCTGGGATCAATGTAACTGATCTGTGATCAGTAAGAGTGGTATGACACACTTTCCTCATATGGAACTGACTTCGGGTCAGTAGAGAATGGTATGAGACATTCTCGATCAATTCTTCTTCTTCATGGTTCAGCAGAGCAGAGTAGAGCATAGCAATTTAGGGCACTGATGGCAGAGATAGTATAGTCTGGCATATGGATTGGTGGATGGAGTTTTCCCTAGTTGAGAGGGAGTGTTAAAATTGGCAACAAGGGCCAAACTCCATGTGGGTCATCTTATTTATGGCAGCTGATATTTTTCTTGGATCCCTCTCATTGAGAGGTGTAGGATTGATCTAAAGATCATCCGATTCCGATAAGTATTCATCATTATGAATTTATTTGTGTTATAAGACAATTCGTCAAGGTCGGCCAACAACCAAATAACCCACACATGTGCTCAACGTTTTAGTATAAAAGGAGATGACTTGAGAGTCATTTCATACACACTTCTCTCTTGATTTCTCTCCAATTGTCTTGGGTTTTAGTGTGAGAGAAATCTAGGAGGAAGTAGCCCTAGACATTGGAGGAAAGGAGGCTGCCCTAGCTGCAACAAAGAAGACAAGCCAACGAAGCTATGCAAGGGATCTATGTTGAACTAAGGGAGCTCATGAAAGAAGTTTAATGCAACTATGGAGGAGGCCCTAAACAAGCTCTAAACGTTGTCCTAAACTAGCCCTAAACGTTGTCCTAAATAAGCCCTAGACGCTGTCCTAAACAAGCCCTAGATGCAGTCCTAGCACAACCCTAGTAACCCAGATAACACAATCAAGGAGGGTTATAACCAGCTCTAGATGCAACTACGTAGCCGCAGTCGCAGTCAAGGAGGGCTGTGACATGCCCTAGCCACAACATATGGAGGCAGGAACATCGTGTTAAAGAAGGATTGTTTTTTTAGGGTGACAGAGCTACTGTTAGAAGGGCCAAGGAGCTGGGCTAGAAGGCCGCAATACCGAGACTACTTCATCAAAGGAGAGGGGATGATAAGGTCACTTTTGTGATTGATGACATAGCGAAGTTACCTTGCTGTTGGCCGCAAAGGAAAGGATCTCGGATTTGCTCCTTAAGGATTGTTTGAAAAAGCAGCAAGGTTTGTGTGAAGGCTGCCCTCATAGAAGGCTGTTCTGGGCTTGAAAACCAAGGAGAATCCTCCCTGAGATAGGCCGTGTAAGGGATCTTAAGCCGCAGACCTGTGAGTGTTGTTTTGGGGGTCAAACAACCCTATACATGGAGCTGCAGGTACCTCCTCAAACAGTGAGGTCACTTACCTTGCAAAGAAAGGAAGGCCACATAATTTAAGGTGGGTTTTGGCATGATCATTGGGTTGCTGTAGGTTACAAGAGGATGCCCTAACCAATTAATAGAACTCTGCCCATGGACAACAATATGGCAAACATGGAATAGCAACAACAGTGGGACAACAGTGCTAGTAGCAATGGCATAGTGCAATGATGGCACAATTGGGATAGCAAGCTATGATGGGACAACAACAATACAAATGGGACAACAAGGCTATGATGCTTGGTGGAGCAAGCAAATGGGACAACAGTGGCTAGCATGGTGTAGCAATGGCACATGGAACAACTGTGGTAGCATGGTGCAACAATGGCACATGGGACAACACTGGCAACATATGGTGCAACAGTATGATGTGTGCAACATGGTTATGAGGTCCAACATAGTGACGATGGGTGTAGCATGGTGCAACACAGTGAGGTGCAGCATGATGATGAGGTGCAACACAATTATAGGTGAAGGAGTCACCTTGGAGAATCAGTGGAAGCAACATGTCTTCATCCGAGTTCCGCTATCTCATGTATCATCTTCTCAGAGATGATCTGTGCTCTTATTTAGATAAGTCAAAGTGTTGACTTTTGTTGTAATTGTACTATCTCTCTCTCTGCTGAACTATTGAAGAAACATATAAGAAGAATTGATCAAGGGTTTCCCCACATTGGGGTTTGTCCTTTTCTAGTGCCACATTTTGTGTCCTCTTGTCTTGGCTTGTCTTCTGCGATCTATGATTATGTTCTATCTGCAATTTACCTTAATGCTGATGTGATTGCTAATTTGGAAATTATATTGAGCTAACTATGAAAATTGAAATACATTGTTCTAAGCATAGAACATACCTAAAACTTAACTAAAATTCCTCATTTTCATTCACACAAGCTCTTTCTTTTGCATCATCATATCATTGGAAAACTTAACCTTCCAGAACATCATTCCTTCTAACGTCATATGGCAACTAGGTCATTTATTGAACTTCAATGCCATCAAGATTCTTACAACTCCCTCTTTCCATCATGCTCAACATCCTCATCAAGTCATCATTAAGTATGAGGTAGGTAAGCATCTTCAACATCTTGAAGATTATGTGCCTGCAGATCTTCAACAACAAGTACAACCAAGCATAAATATGTATGAAGTCAACTTTATTAATATAATGGTAGCTTGTAGGGTTATCAAAACTTTGAATAAGAAATCAATCTTTAGATATCCAAAACCTAATTGTAGTTTGGTTTGCAATCAACAAGGGTTACACTTTTCATGCCCTAGACTTTAACAAGAACTTTGCTAGGGTTTTGTCACAAACCCTAGATTCAAAACTAAGCAACTGATTTCAATCATAGCAAAAGCGTTTTACATCTAGGGTTTCTAGAATCTTACATCAATCTCTTACTAGGGTTTTGTCGTAAACCCTAAACATCAAAACTTTAATATTAGATATACAACAACTAGTCCATGTTGGGCTTTCAATCATACAGAAGCATATACACCTAGGGTTTTATTCCTAGGATCTTACATTAACTATTATAAGGGTTTTGTCATAAACCCTAATTCATCCAACCCTAAAGAGCTAGGGTTTCATCATATGTTCTAGACATCATCATAAACCCTAAAAGACTAGGGTTTTTATAGTGAACCCTAAAGGTTAGAGTTATATCAAAGTGATAAAAAAATAAGTAATACGATAAGGGTTGATTCAATCTAAAGATCAATCACCTTAACAAATAAGAATCTTTACGATTCAAAACCCTAAACATGAGAGTTAGTAATATAAAGCAAATTTCAAAATGATCGATCCTTTTTATATGAAGACGATTAGCTTCCAATCATGTGGTCTTAAACATATCTTGAGTTGATACTTTTAGAAACCTTGTAGTGTTTCCTTTTGAAGGGTTCCCTCTCATGAGGTATGGGATCAACAATTCTTTATGTACCTGCAACGTATACTAACAAGTATCCTCCAAAAATATATGAATTTGACAATCTAGGAATCTCATGGAGTCTGATTAGAGAAGGATAATTCCTAGGATTTTCAGATCCAAACCCTAACTCTCAAAACATTAACTCTAGGGTTTGAACCTTAAATTTAAATCTATTCTTACTAGGGTTGATCAATTCTCCATATACTACCTACAAACCCTAGAGACCAAAAGTTAGGGTTTTTATGAGGAAACAAAATAAATTAGGGTTAGAGTTTCTCTTTTTAACTAGGGTTTCCAAATCAAGGGATTATTATAATTTAGAAGTCAACACCTTTCAAGAATATGAAAGCTACAAACCCTAGAACCAATTTGGAGATCTCAAAACCCTAAGTCAAATTGATTTAGACCTTATATAAGTAAAAATGATTATATGTACCTCAAGGAATACTTACCTTAGTTCTCCAATATTACAAGAAGTCTACTTCAAAGGATTCTTCAAGATGCCTTTTTCTATTCTAAATTCATCCTTGAAATATTCGTTCCAATCTTGATTTTATTATGATCTTCAAGACTTCCTTCAACAAGTTGGTGCAAGATACTTGATGTTTCTTCTATCATTTGGTCCTTTTCAACGTTTCACAACTTGAATAATAAAGCTGCTTCCATCCTTGAATTCTGGCTAGGGTGATCCTGTAGGTACTACTACAGGCCTTCAAATAGACTTTTCTACCACTGCTATAGATAGAGATTTTTGTACTGCTTTTGGCAATAGATCTTGTCCTTTTTTCGGTTTTCAATACTTCTCTAAAAGAGTGTAGTTTTCTAGACTTGAAGTGATTAGTATAGACTTGAGGTTGTAACCCTTTTGATAGGGCTACCATAACCACCAAAATATATCTCTTAAATGACCCAATATACTTTACAAAACATTGTGATTCTTCTTTCTTTCCTAGGTCAGCTTCTTTGCAACTTATAGGTCTCGACCTCCCTATATATAGGTCCCTTCAGATCTTAGACTTCAGATACTTCCTTTGCTAGTTTATGGAGCTATACTCTTCTCTATAAATGTACACAGATCTCTTTTCAGTGATGACTGTAGTCCTTATGGTGGCTATAGCTTCTAATCAGGCCTTCTAATGAGCTTGAGAATGCCTCCATAAAACTCAGTCCTTAGTCCTTTCAACAAGGGAACTTTTCGTTGGCTATAAAAGATACTCCATTCTTGTGATTTGGTCACCCTTATAAATTATGCACAAAATCTTACAATTCAGATTTCAGTGGTAAATTCATACCCTATACTTCATGCATAGACCTCCACTTCCTCTTTCAGAGATCTCGACTTGGTTAAGGCTTATAGTTTAGCCTTCTCGGATCCCTAATTGATGCTTCATGACTCCCTTTATTACTTTGTTCTTCTAGTTCAGGCATGCGTCCTAACCACTGAGGTTTTGTCTTATAAACAAGTCCAAAAATGAGTTATTTTAATTCGGTCCTCCTTCTAGGTAGCTCGGTCTTGAGAGCTAGACATGAGACTTTTGTTTTCCAACCAACAATTATCTTCTAGCTGCCTCTTATGCCACTAACCTTAGCTCTGATACCATGTTGAGAAATCTAGGGCAGCTTAGTTAGGGCCTACTTAAATTTCATTTCTCTATCTTGACAACTTCTTGTGATATTCCTGTTACTTCTTCTTCTTTATTATTATATATTTATCATCAAGACAATTGCCAAAACTATGAAGATCACAAAGACAAGAACATAGGATGTAGGCACTCGGCTAGGGGGAAACCCCTCTCCTAGGGAAAACCCAAAAATTCTTCTTCTTTTCTATAGAATCAAATGAAATGAGACAACCAAGACTTCTAGACCAACACCAGGCCTTCCTCCATCCACCAAGTCAACTTTCTAGACAAAATTCTTCATGATCAACTCAAATCACATAGTCTCGGCTCTTTCCTTTAGTCTGTACCTTCAATCCTGCAACTTCACTTGTATGCTTCAGGAATCTTCGCACGTGTGGACTATTGCAAGAGGAATTTCAATGTTCCTTCATCTTCGCTTGGACTCTCCTTCATCAACAAATCAAACAACCTTCCTTCTTTGCCTTTTCGCTCTTCTTTTTGTCTTAGAATTGCAGATCAAATATGTTGTATGTATGTACTCTCAATAGGCCGCATGTACTTGTATATATATAGCCTTTTTGTGTGAGGACGAGTTCCTTGAATGAGGTCGACTAGTAGATGGAGCCGACTTGGTCGATGGAGGCTTATTGTACATTTTGACACAAAAACACATTTTCTTCTTTGACATAAGGAGCCAAGAAGGGTCTTTTACATAATGACTATGACCATGACTTTTTGACACAACCCTAGAAGCCTTCAATGGAGGCTTGACCTAGAACTAAAATAAAATGAGCATGAAACCCATGCTTATAAATAATTTTCTTTTTTCTTTCTTATGACTCAAATACAATTATGAAGACTGATACTAGTTACATTTTTCAAAAATTCCAGCTAACCTAGAATGCCAAATTAGTGCAAATTTCTCAGCCAATTGGTTCTATGCTTAGCCATAAAATCAATACCGCAAATAGCTCCAAAAATCACTCCTTTAGGTGTTGGAAATGCCATTGAAAATTTATTCCAGAAATGAAGATAAATTCCCTTCCAACTCAGCTTGGAAAATTACTTTAGAAACCCCTGCACTGAATGAACCCAAAAAATGATTGCGCATTCCCTAAGAGAGAAATTTGGCCCACTCAATAGTAGTAGATTCAACCCAACAAACCTCCACCAAGAAACTCATCTTCCTCAAGGAAAATTATTTGCAATTTCTCCAAGACTTCGACCAATTGCTAGCTCTCTCATGCACCACGAAATCTGCTATTGCATTCCCCAGAAAATCATACAACTGAATAACCTCTGAGAAATGGTTCTCCAAATGTCTGGATGCAACTCTCAAATCCACTTCTAGAGTGACACTTGAAGTTCAGTGAAGAAGGGTTGGAATTCCCGCTTGGAAATTCCTTATGCTGAACAACACTAGTTGGCTTGGCTAAGCAGCTCAAGCAAACTCTCCAATTCTTTAATGAAATGCCAAAAGATGCAAAAATGAGGCTCTTCCCTTCCTTTTATAGTTGCAGCTCACCCTTTGCGTGTGAGCTCCACCAATTCGATCCCTTTTCTCATCCCCTTCCTCTTGTGGCTCGATTTTCCTAGGGAGTTCGGTTTCCCTTTATTGACCCCTACAACTTAATGCCACTTTAATTTTTCTTTTCCTAAGTTGAGCCTTCCTTTTCTCCAAAAATTAAATTAAAACCTCCACAACCCACTTTTACTAAGTGTTATTTGTCATAATATTATATTAATCGCCAAAATTGAAGATTGAGAATCCCCTTTGCAAAATTAGTATTTGGGGACATGACAAAGTGTTAGATTATGTGCAAGGGAAAGTGGTGGAGCCTCCTGTAAATGCACCTGTTGCTGCTAGAATGAAGTATAAAATAGGAGAGGTCAAAGCTCAGAAAATATTAGTTGACTCCATTCAAAAGCATTTAATCTCTTATATTTCTGATATCGGAACTTCCAAGGAAATGAATGATAAGTTGATAGGGATGTTCAAAGTCAAAAATGCAAATCAAATTCTCTTTCTCAATAACAAGTTGAAGGTTATCAAAATGGACAAAGGGGATTCTATACAAGCATATTTCATGAGAATAACGCAAGTAAAGAATGATTTGCTATCTATTGGAGAAGTTACTACTGACAGGGAACTCACCCTTATTGTACTTGGAGGTCTTACAAGGCCATGGGAAACATTTGTCACCACCATTCTCAACAATGATAGGATACTTGGTTTTGATAAGCTATTGGCTAGATGCACTCAAGAGGAAATAAGGATGATGGAGAGAGATAAGTCTGTTAATGGAAGTGAACCTACTGCTTTCTTGACACATGCTAAAAGGACAACTAATGCTGGTCCATCAAATTCAAGAAGGCAGTGTTTTGGATCTAAGAAGGGATTCAAAGGAAAAGGCAAAGGAAGATGCTTCAATTGCAACAAGAAGAATATCCTCACAAGAAGAATCCTCCAAGGGACAACAACAACAATCAAAGAAACAACAAGTCTAACTACAAAGGAAAATGGAATGTTCCTACTGCTCGAGAAGGAAATAATCAACCTCCCAAGAGGACAAGTAAAGCTAGGTACGATGACAATAATGTTGTTGAAAAACAAGATGAGTACTATCTCATTTCTACTTTATCTATTGCCTCTCCTCCGAACACCATGGATCAGTGGTTAATTGATAATGGAGCCTCCTCCTTTGGACAAACCCCTGCCACTCCTCTGATACATTGTTCAGTGCCAAACGTACAAGCTCTGTTGGTTGAGGTGCCTCCCAAACAGTTGCAAGCTGATCTCGGATCTCCTGAATCCTGGTGAGGAAGGAGTCTTTGCCTTCACCCTTCATAATCCAGATGGTTCTTAGCTTCTCCTGCAGGAACATCTTTCACTACTTGGAAGTGCCTTGATACAGTGGGATGAGAGCATCCCACATTTCCTTGGTTCTTCCTTTTTCAGCCACATGTGAGACTACATGGTCCTAGACGCAATCTAGGATCAACCTCTTTGCCTTTGCCATCTCCTTCCTGTATTCCTTGAGCTGGTCAACATCCTGGGGTACTGCTACCACATTGTCCACATAGGCTTTCATGCCATGTTCATCCAACAGGAAGGACATCCTAGCCTTCCAGATGAAAAAATTGGAGGCTCCCTCCAACCTATCCTGATCTCTAAGCCCAGCTGTGGCCATCTCTGAATCTAGTCGAAAATCTCCCTCTTTGCCTCTGCTCGACTACTGGATTTGCTACTGCACTTCCTTCTAGAGTGAGGAAATTTGCCCACAACTACTGCTAATTTGCAACTGGAAAAATCAGATCTCTAAAACTCGAGATTCCCTAAGATAAATTTCCCTCTGTGCTCTTTCTCTTCCACTCGACGTTGATTCTGCTACTACAAATTGCTGCAAAACCTTTCTGCGCCCAAACAATGAGTTGCTGCTCCCTCTGCCAAACAATTTGCATTGCCTGGCTTAGGCTCTGCGTAGCCTTTGAAAATTCGTCCCATTGCTCTCTCTGAACAACGAATTCTTGCTTTCGCTTCTGAGCTACCCCGTCTGATCAAACACACTCTAATACCATGTGAAAATTTTCAACTATTGGAGCAACTAGAAATTATTCTTCTAATTGCAAATTAATTAACAATTTATTTGCCCATACAAACAACGAATAATTCCCAACTGCAATTTTCGCGAAACCAAATTTTGCAGAAAGTAAATTGGAATATGAGAAAATACTGGCACACACAAAAATATGACAGTTATTTTTGGACTAAAGTCCCCGGAAAAACCTAACTTTGGAAAACTGGTGCAATAGCTAAGGGTTTTATATTATTAAGCAGTAGTGAAAATTTGAGTACAATATGGATGCTAAGAACTGGCAATCCACAGCAAGAAAATATGGTTGAAATTATTTGAAGGAATTTTCCTTCTTCCATGAGCAACCCTGACACAACTCGACTTTAGAAACATGTCCTCCTGGAACCCTTGCACAGTGCTTGCGCAAACCCTTTGACGTCTAGCCCAAAACTTCCTCTGATCAAGTTGTTCTGCCTATCTCTGCAGTTGGAAATGATTCTTCGGCCTTTTGGAAGACTTTCCAGGCCTGTAGAAGTTGAATTGATTTTTCGCACAACCAAATCGAATTGCCCTTTGAAGTTGCATGTGTAGTCCTCTGCATTGCCTCACTGTGAATAACTCGGCCTCTTGCTGCTATCTCCCGGATCTGGAAATCTGCCTCCAGATCATTGTCCTTGCCCTTCTCTCTCTTTGCTTCATTCTTTGGCTAAAACTATTTTGACAATTGCTGTTGCTCTCTGGAAAATTGAACTCTCCAAGGAAATCAATCTCTATGTGTGCTCTCCATCTACCCATCGACTTCTTATAATCTTCTATTGGACCTCCAACGACCAAGCTTAAAACTTATTCAAGGGCTAAGATCATATTAGAATCGATTCATGTGAGTTTCTAGATGATTCACACATCTCAATTAATACTAATTAATTAACCACTTTTCCTAAGTTTAGACTTAAGAAATATTTAAAAATAGACTTAATAATCTAATTGAGACACTTCTAGGTGGAATTTCGAGAAACAATTTCTGGGTTATGGAGAACTCTTGTGTTTTAACCTCTCCACAACGTTTCGAGACTAGAACACCTCCGATACTACAAAAACTAACAATATGCTTAGTCAAAGGTTACCATTGCCCATTTGTGGCACATATGGATTCTTTTTGGACTTGTTGGGTTCAATCCTTTGTCAAATGAAGTATACGATATATCAAATGTCATCTATAAATTCTTTCCAAGCAAACCCATGTGCCAAATTGGAAAATCAAGTAATGTGTTGGAGATCTACTCTTGTGGCACATTAATTCATGTGGTAGGTCTACACATTTGGATTAAATGAGGCTATTGAAGGGTCACATATGACTGTTGGGCCAATGCAATGAAGAAAAAGGTCAACTAACTCAATAAAGTCAATCATCCAAGCAAAAAGGAGGGAAATCCATCTCAAGTTCAGTCAAAGGACGAAGTCAACTTCATCAAGGCAATCGTTGGGCGTCAAAAGCAAGATGTTAATAGCATAAAAGGCACTCCAAAGAAATTTTGGACCTAAAGTGGACAAAATCCAGCCGTTGGTTATCAAAGCAAGCCTTCTTTCAAGCAAATAACCTCTTATCAAGTCAAATTCAAGCACATTTAGCCTCCTTCAAGTAAGGTTGAGCCTCTCCTAAAGCTAGCTGTTTGGCCTATTGTAGCAAATCGACCCCTTTTTGTGGGAGTTTCTCTGTAAAAATATTTTTCATTGCAAAGACTTAAAGCCTCTGGGTTGTGGATGACAAGTCTAATTAGAAAAAAAACTTTTAGAAACAAAATTATAGGCTAGTCCCTTATCCTATTTGTGTGTTGAGAATTGTGAGATAATCATGCCATAATAAGAAACGTTTTGGTGCAAACAACTTGTCTTGTGAATTGATTCTTTTGTTCTTTTTCTTAGCCATGTAAGATATTACGCTTCATAAGATACTTGTATATTCCTCCAAATTACACAAAGTTAGTGGATCAATCCATTGAGGGGTTACATAGTCATGTGGAAGAGGAAGGTTAGGATGCTATACCTCACTTTCTCTTTGTTGGTTTAGAGTTATGAAAATTTTATTGTTGGACTAGCCCTTATTGTGGGTTTCTCCTGCAAGGAAAAGATCTCTCCTAATTCCATACTTGATCCATTGGCTTGAGGAAATCACTCCTACTTGAATTTGGGCATGAGTACATCATCTTAGATTAGAGTGAGGTTGACTAGTCTTTTCAACTCTAATCTCACATCTTAGTCTGAAAATACAAGACTAATTTAGAAGGGATTGTGATCGCAATCTGACACTGGAAGAGCTAATTTGCAAGGCTAAGGTAAGCCTCATTGCATCTCCACCTATTTCAATTTTTTTTTTAATTAAATTCTGCTTTGTATAAATATACAAAAAAAACTTAGAACATATAAAAATACAAAAATATTTCAGTAGCTTGAGTTTAATTTCTATTTTTCAGTTAGTTTTATCACTTGGGTTGTGCTTGTATCTTATCAATTTGGCCCAAGAAAGACATAGCTTGCTTGTATTGTGTAGGAAACACTAATCTGAAGCAAATTATAGTGGCTGTCCAAGGATTTTATAGGTCTGCAAATCAATTTACAGAAGTAGATTTGAGGGGTAAGTGAAGCCCTCCTTCAAGGGTTTGAGCCTAATACGTATAAACTTATAAACTTTGTCATATTTTTCACTTCTAAGCAATATGTCATCATTATTTCAAGGGAATAATCAATTTCCAGCTTGCTGGAAATTAATTTTTGCATAAATAAAAGTAAGGATTTGAACCCCTCTCATTGAATAACATTTTCCAGATTGTCATATATTTCAATATACTCATTCATTTTAAGTGTTGGGGTGCTCATATTGTTGTTTATTCATTGTCTTGACACCTTCACCCCTAATCTCGACTTAATAGATCATTTATAGTAATCGTTTACAATTTGGTTGAATACTTCCTTTTTCCTACTAGGAGTAACATTTTTTGCATTATTGGGTGCATGCTTATTCAAGGGAGGATGATTGAGCACCTAAGAAAAAATTACTATTGTTTGATTGAGCTAGGGTTGTAGGGGAGCGCTCCCCCTCCCTCTCGAGCCCGCTCCCGAAGCGTGCTTCAGGCAGGAGCGACCCCGGGAGTGCGCTCCCTAAAAAGTTTTCGCTCCCTGCCAATTTAGGAGTGATAGAGGGAGCTATTGAAGATTGGAAACAAGAATTTGGTCCTAGTGTTGATATGCAGTTCATGGTAATTTTAAATTCTTAAAGTAAAGGAGTCATCATTTTACATAATTTTTTAACATTACCATGAAACGACTCAGGATGTTTGAGAGTGGTTCCGATCTCATTGGATTTCATATGCAAAAAGTAGATGTCATGTCCCTTCTCAAACACATTTGTAACAAGTTATCTCTACACATTTTTGGCTAAGGAAAAGGACCCAGCGGTTTCGACTTAGGGACTTAGGAGAAATTTCGGCTTAATTTGTTTGCTAGTGGAAGGTGGGGGCCACCCACATTGGAATTCAAACTAGGCCATTCGAATGGCTTGGAGGGAATTTGAAATGTTGATTGGAGGGGCCCACATGAGGCAAGGAAGGCCCACGAAGACAAAAGGAGGAGGCTCTCATTTGGATCATTCATTCACCTTGCAAATCAATTTTACTTGATTGTTTGCTCCGCTGCTTAGCCGAGTCAACTGGTTGTTCAGCTGCAAATCTCTCAAGTGGGAGATTCAACCTTACCTTTGGGGGATTTCGAGTGCTCGCCCTAGGAAGGCAGTTCCACCAGCATTTTCAGGAGATCCGGGGAGTTTCTACAACACCATCACTTAGCTACACTCAGGAAATGCATATTTCTGGGCCATAGAGAGAACACACAAAGGGAGATTGGGCCACAGTGGATCAGCCACTTGCCGGAGGAGCCAAGGAATCTGAAGGACAACATTAGGCCAACATTCAGTGATAGTTTTGGAGCCAAAGAAGCCAACAACCTAGCAGTTCGAATTCCAGGCCTGGGAGACATCGGAGAGGGCCAATCCAACAATTTCGTGGGTCTTGAGGGCAAGAGCTACAACCGGGAAACTCATTTGGGAAGTTAGGAGATCTGTAGGAGGGATCAACCCAACACTTTTGGACACTTTCCAAGAGGTTTGACAGTTAGAATCCAGCAGGTTGAGTTTTGCACTTACAGCTGAAGTTGCGCTGTTTGGGGTTCGAATTTCAGAAGTCTGAACCAACCAAATTTCTTTGTGGGTTTTTCTGGGTTAGGCGAAGGAGTTAGGAGCTCGAATCCCATAATTTTCTGAGAACGGGAAGTAGTGATTGCAGCCCTTCGAAGTTAGTAGAAAGAGCAGTTTTATGGGGCAGCGCAGTGCAGTTTGGTGCAACAGTTGTAGCAGCCTTCAGTTCAGCTATTGCTCACCTGGGTTTGGTCATGCTTGTCCATTGAGAGAAGCCCAGGTGCACCATTCTATTTACTATTGTAATTTGCTCTTGAAGAAGTAATAAAATGGCTCAACAGTTCCTTATTTCTAGCATTTCCATGGGTGCTTAGTGTCTATTTCGTTTTTTGTTTGCTGAACTGATTGTATGCTTGTATACCACTTGTATTCCTACTTAGGAACATTACAGTGGTATCAGAGGCTAGGTCTTGACTCAAGTTTGGGGATTTTCTCCTATGAGAGAAGGGGACCAGCAGAACATCACATACAAAAGGAAGAGATACCGGAGCAGAGAATGGGAGTTGGAGATTACTCTGGACACGGAGGATAGGAGAAAGCAGTGGTAGAAGAGGAGGACATGGTGGAACCCAAGAGCATGGAAGAGATGGCTTTCGACAGTCTCCTGAAGGCTTTGAATGACTTAGCCAAGGGTCAGAAAGAGATGCTGGAGGAGATAAAGATGCAGAACAAAGAGAGAACCACTCCTAGAGGGTTTCTATTTGGGGAAACTTCTGTAGCCTCCCAGCCATTCGATCACCCCTCACCAGCAGCACAACACCCATCAGCTAGTGGGCCAACTCGAGCCACACTGTCCTCTTTCGTACCTGTGGTACAAATCGAAGCAGCAAGGGGTGAAGACCCCACGCAAATGGGAGATCATTTCAGAGAGTGGAAATCCATAGATGCAGGCTTTAGGGAAGCACTCTCTTTCAGAGATTTTTGCAAGCTCAAGCAAAATGAGAAGAGCAAGGGTTATGGAGGACAGGGTACATAGAGCTATGAGTTGCAGAGGACCATAGGGAGTATGTACTTCCCTTCATTCGATGGCATTGCCAAGTACACTACTAGGGCTTGGGTTGAGAAGATCAACACCTACTTCCAGCTCAACCAGATGACAGAACAGGAAGCCATCAAGATGGCCATGCTGCACATGGAGGGGGAAGCCCATGACTGGTGGTTTCATGGCTTGGCCTCCTTGGGGCATGCCATTGTGGCTTCTTATGAGGATTTCACTAGGAGGGTGGTGGAACGTTTTGACCAGAGGGATTCGGAGGCCCATTTTAGGGAGTTGACCCAACGACGCCAAATTGGCAACCTAGAGTAGTATATTTCAGAGTTTTTGCGGGTGTCAGTGATGGTTCCGAATCTATTAGACGCTCGGTGGGTATACACCTTCATTGAGGGCTTACTTGAGCCCTTGCATGGATTGGTGAAGTCATGCAGACCCTCCATGTTGCAGGAGGCAGTTTTGTGCACTAGAGATCTACAGGGGGCCATCCCCAAGACTACAGCGCCTTTCCCTGCACATACCCCTTTTCCACAAAGGGGGCATGACACTAGACCTCCACCTCAGAGAACCACCCAGGGGCGGGGGCAGCTAGATGATGAGACACAAAATGATCTCAGGAGGAGGAAGTTGTGCTTCACTTGCAGGGAGCCCTAGGCACTAAGCCATCGGTGCAATGCTAGCAAAGCATATTATATTGAGGTCTTTTTAGACAGTGACCAGGAGGATGAGTTGGAGCAGGAGTGGTGTGGGAGATGGTGAGAGTCCAGCATATAGGGGGTCACCACCACCACCTCCACAGGGAGGGGCATCCTTTGCCCCATTCGGGGGAGTCCTTGCTTCTTTATGCGGGGTCCCCTAATTCTTGACATTGAGGATCAGAGGCACCATATAGGGACAGCGGGTGTCAGTCCTAGTTGATAGTGGGGCTACCCACAACTTTATAGATGCCCAGTTGGTTCAGAGGAGGGGCCTCACCACGATTGAGTTTGAGGGCTTTTAGTCCTAGTACTAGGTGACCGTACCATGCAATGCACTCGGTATGTGCCTGCTTTGACAACAGCTATGGGGAACTACTCGATGACGGACCACTTTTTTTGTGGTCGATGTGCCAGACACCAACATGGTGATGGGTGTCCAGTGGCTGTACTCCCTTGGGCGAGTCACTATTGATTGGAAGAAACTAGAGATGGAGTTGACTGGGCCGGATAAAAAATTAGTAGTTCTTAGAGGCACGCATTCCTATCCACCGCAGATAGTCTTAGCGCACAGGATGGAGGCAGATTTGCGACATGGGGACATCGCATGGGTAGTGGAGTTGAGGATTTCGGAGGTTGGGGGACAAGCCCAGGCACCACTACTAGACATACAGGCCTTGTTGGCCAGATACGCAGTGGTTTTTGGGGATATTCCACTAGGGCAGCTCCCAGACAGGGCATTCAAGCACACTATTGAGTTGGAGCCGGGTGTGCAGGCAATGATCACTACCTTTTATAGGCATCCTAAGGCCTATAAGGATGAGATTGAGAGGGCCATTTAGGAGCTATTGGCATTGGGCCATATCAGGCCAAGTTCCAGTCCCTTCGCTTCTTCAGTAGTACTGGTGAAGAAGAAGGATTGGACCTTACGCATGTGCATTGACTACTGGGCCCTCAACCGGAAGACACTGAAGAACTGGTACCCCATCCCCCAAATAGATGAGTTGATGGATGAGCTTAGAGGAGCCAAGTACTTCTCTAAGATCGATTTGCGTTTGGGGTACCACCAGATCAGGTTGAGGGATCAGGACATCCCCAAGGTAGCTTTCCAGTGCCATTATGGGCACTTCGAGTTCTTGGTCATGCCATTTGGGCTAACCAACGCTCCGGCTACCTTCGAGTCGTGCATGAACCATGTCTTCTGGAGAGAGTTGAGGAGGTTTGTGCTGGTTTTCTTCGATGATATTTTGATTTACAACAAGACGTGGGAGGAGCATCTCTAGCACTTGGAGGAGGTGCTACGTATTCTGGAGGAGAAACAATTTTATGCCAAACTATCCAAGTGTGAGTTTGTCTTGACATAGATGCTCTATTTAGGGAATATCATCGGTGTTGATGGGGTGAAGGTCCATGAGGAGAAAATATGGGCTATCCACGATTGACTAGTGCCCCAGGATGTGACAACACTGTGGGGTTTCTTGGGTATCTGCACCTACTACAGGAAGTTTGTCAAGGGGTTTTCATAGCTGGCAGCACCCTTGACAAATATGACCAAGAGAGGGGCTTTCGCATGGATTGATGGAGCACATGCAACCCCTTTAATCACCTCAAGGAGGTGATGAATAGTTGCCCAGTCTTAGCACTTCCAGATTTTTTCTAGCTCGTCACCATGGAGTGTGATGCATCCGGGGAGGGTGTTGGAGCAGTTTTATCACAGGACAAGCATCCCATTGCTTTCGAGAGTCGGAAGCTCCTACCACATGAGCGGTTATATTCCATGTATGACAAAGAGATGTTGGCCATCATGCATGCATTGGCCAAATTCCGATAGTACTTGATAGGCAACAGGTTTCTTGTGAAGACTGATCACAATAGTCTTCGTCACTTCATGGGGCAATAGGGCCTCAACGATAGGCAACAGAGATGGGTCAGCAAGGTGCAGGCCTATGACTTCGACATAGAGTATGTGTGGGGAAAGCATAATGTGGTGGTCGATGCTTTATCACGGAGACTCGCTAGTCTATCACTCATGAGCATCTACCATGATTGAAGGCTCAGCTACTCATGGAGTACTCCAAGGATAGGAGGGCATGCGAGATCTTGGAGGGTACCCACGCAGATGAGCGCTACCGGGTGATGGATGAGGTCATCTATTACAAGGGGCGCATTTTTTTGGTGCCCAACTCGCAGTTGAGGGAGAGAGTGCTCTAGGCAACACATGACTTACCATTGTCTGGGCACCAGGGGTTCCGGAAGACATATATGGCAGTTAGGGAGAGATTCACGTGGAAGGGCCTCAAGAGGGACGTGCTGAAGCACATACATGAGTGTGAGGCATGTCAGCAGAACAAGGGGGAGCTGATTCACCCTACAAGATTGCTACAACCGCTTCCCATCTCCGAGGGGAAATGGGAAAGCATAACTATAGATTTCATCATTGGGCTCCCCACAGTGCAGGGCAAGGACTGCATTTATGTAGTGGTAGATTGGTTGACCAAATATGCCGACTTTTTCGCCATCTCCACCAGGGATTCGACTGCACAAATTGCAAAGGTGTTCTTGAGGGAGGTCTTCCAGTTACACGGGCTTCCTAAGAACATCGTGAGTGACAGGGATAGTAGGTTCATGGGAGGTTTTTGGCAGGAGCTTTTCAGATTGGTCGGTACCAATCTCACTCCTAGCACGAGTTAACACCCCCAGACAAATGACCAAACAGAGCGAGTTAATCAGTGGCTGGAGGGGTATTTGAGGAACTATGTGACGGGACAATAGAGGGCTTGGATCCGGTGGCTACATTTGGGCGAGTACTGCTACAACACCACCCACCACATGTCCATTGGTATGACTTATTTCCGTGCCTTGTATGGATATGATGCATTATCTTTTGCTGATGTTGTTTTTGGAGACAACCGAGCCCTAAAGGCCAAATATTGGATCCAAGAGAGCCAAGACATCCTCGAGGCTCTCAAGGATAACTTGGTGACAACACAAAACCAACAGAAGGTGTACGCAGACCGACACCGGACATAGAGGCATTTAGAGGAGAGGGATTTGGTGTGCCTTTGGCTACAACCCTACAGGCAGTCCACATTGAAGCAGAAGGGGGCTGAGAAGCTACAACCCGGCTTCTATGGGCCATACCGGGGGATCAGACGAGTTGGGGAGCTGGCCTATGAACTGGAGTTGCCTCCGGGGAGCAAGATTCACAATGTATTTCATGTCTTGTGCCTTAAAAAGGTGTTGTGGCAACAGGTGAGAACAGTAGTATAGCTACCCCCAATAGATGATGAGGGCCACTTGGTTTTGGAGCCTGAGACCATCTTGGAGAGGAGGGAGAGGAAGCTGAGGAGCTGGACCATCAGGGAGTTTTTGGTATGCTGGAAGAACTTGCCGGATGAGGATGCCACCTAGGAGGGTGAGCACATTTTGGAGCACCCAACTCTGAGATTGCTTGAGGGCAAGCAACATTTGGGAGGGGAGGACTGTCATGCCCCTTCTCAAACACATTTGTAACAGGTTATCTCTACACATTTTTTTTTGCACATTTTTGGCTAAAGAAAAGGACCCAATAATTTCGACTTAGGGACTTAGGAGAAATTTCTGCTTAATTTGTTTGCTAGTGGAAGATGGGGGCCACCCACATGGGAATTCGAACTAGGCCATTCGAATGGCTTAGAGGGAATTCGAAATGTTGATTGGAGGGGCCCACATGAGGCAAGGAAGACCCACGATGACAAAAGGAGGAGGTGGTTCTCTTTTAGATCATTCATTCACCTTGCAAATCGAATTTACTTGACTGTTTGCTTAGCTGCTTAGTCAAGTCAACTGGCTATTCAACCACGAATCTCTCAAGCGGGAGATTCAACCTTACCTTCGGGGGACTTCGAGTGCTCGCCTTAGGAAGGCAGTTCCACCAACATTTTTAGGAGTTCCGGGGAGTTTCTACAGTACCATCATTCAGCTACACTCAGGAAATGCGTATTTCTAGGTCACAGGGAGAACACGCAGAGGGAGATTGAGCCATAGTGGATCAACCACTTGCTGGAGGAGCCAAGGAATCTGAAGGACAACATTAGGCCAACATTCAGTGAGAGTTTTGGAGCCAAAGAAGCCAACAACCAGCAGTTCGAATTCCAGGCCTAGGAGACAGTGTAGAGGGCTAGTCCAACAATTTCGAGGGTCTTGAGGGCAAGAGCTACAACCCGGAAACTCATTTGGGAAGTCAAGAGATCTGTAGGAGGGATCATCCCAACACTTTTGGACACTTTCCTGGAGGTTTGACAGTCAGAATCCAACAGGCTGAGTTTTGCAGTTGCAGCTGAAGTTGGGCTCCTTGGGGGTCGAATTTCAGAAGTCTGAACCAACTAAATTTCTTCGTGGGTTTTTCTGGGTTTAGGCCAAGGAGTTAGGAGCTCGAATCTCATAATTTTCTGAGCATGGGAAGTAGTGATTCCAACCCTTCGAAGTCAGTAGAAAGAGCAGTTTTCTGGGGTGGTGCAATGCAGTTTGGTGCAACAGTTGTAACAACCTTCAGTTCAGCTGTTGCTCGCCTGGGTTTGGTCATGCTTGTCCATTGAGACAGCCCAGGTGCACCATTCTATTTACTATTGTAATTTGCTCTTGAAGAAGTAATAAAATGGCTCAGCGGTTCCTTATTTCCAACATTTCCATGGGTGCTTAGTGTCTATTTCGTTTTTTGTTTGCTGAACTGATTGTATGCTTGTATATCACTTGTATCCCTACTTAGGAACATTACAGTAGAATTTTAGATCTCATCCAAAATTCAACAAACTTATCATTTTCTTAGGATTTCAGGATTGGGGGGGTTGCAATGTTTCAATTGGATTTTGTCATGTACTTGGGTATGGAACTTGTATTTAATCAAGCGCACCAAGCCCTCTATGTGGGGGAGACTCCCAATATTCAAGAGCACCTAGGGTACTAGGGTATGGAACTTGTATTTAATTAGGAGCACCAAGGTTGTTCGACTATGCAGGAGGAAACTCCAAATAGAGCACGAGACAAGAAATTCGAAATTTCTTTTGGCAATAGGGTCAAGCAGTAGATAATAGATTTACTTGTATTTTCTAGTTTCTAGTACTTTTTATAACTATTGACTCTTTCATATTTATTATGGTATTTTTTGTAAACAATATATGACAATTTAAGTTTGAAGTTTGAAGTTGGCATTTATAACTCATTGGTAATGAATTATGAATACGATGCTTCGTGAAAGTTGAAAGTTAAAACATTTCATTTCATGTTATATATTCTTTTGTTATCATTTGGTTACTTGGTAATGGTAATGGTTACAAGTACAAGTTACAACTTTTGTGATCAATGATGAAAATGTTATATATCGAATTTTGAAAGCTTGAAACTTTAAGATTGATGAATCATGAGACACGATATGTTGTATGTTACTAACCTGTGGATGTGGTTGATGAAGATTATAAGTTCTAGATGATTGACGTTATATGGTTCAATCCATGTTTTCATGCTTTTTATATCTAATTCATCATTCTACATGCTTTTGTTGACATACATGCATCAGAATATATAAAAATCTATATTATATAAAAATTTGCTCCCAAACCGGGAGCTTTTGGAAATGTTGCCCCCACTCCTACTTTTGCTCCCGCTCCCCGCTTCCGCTCCCTCTCTCAAGTAACCTTGGATTGAGCACTTTTCAGTTGAATGTTCGAATGAGTAACTAAGAAAACTTTGTTCTGGTTTTCAAAAAATAACCTCTACTTCTTGCCTTAACCTTGTTTGAGGCCCAAGCCTTTGCCTTTTGACTGATTACAAACTAAGTGCTTGCTTTTAAATGGGCAGTCAAAGTTCTTTTGTAGAGGTAAAGGCAATGATAGAAAAATCTATTGGTGGCATGCCGGCATTCTTCAAAGGGGCTGTTCTAGTTTATTAATACCAACCAGTTAGGATTTCATCCTCTGAACCATCTACAGTTGTTTGTCCCACTCACATTTTGTTATCTCCTTAATGTTTCATTTTTTAGCTCTTACTGTCATGCTTTCATATGGATGTTATCCAGGCATGTATGCTAATGTCTCATTGTTTTTGCTGTAGTTTCATCTGGAGCTAGAGGGGACAGCCATGTTAGTTGTTCAAAACACTTAAGTGCCGATGACATTGTTTCTGGGGCAGTTGATGTTGTTGGTTGGACGGTTAAGTTTGAGGTTATGGGTTGTTCAATGGGAAAAGTATCTGAAGTAATTCAAGTTCCTGGCCCAAGAACAGTTTTGGATCATGGCAGCAGGAGTCTTACATGGCTAAAGGTGGTAGAATCCCCTGCAATATGCAGGGATACGCTTGTTGAACAGATGGAGACACATTCTCTGGAAGGCACAGTTCCATCTGGCATACATGGAGTAATATTGAAGCAACACAAAAGGAGTTCTTCTGAAAGCATTCCTCTTGCAACAGAAATTCTGGTTCCTGTTGTTGATGAGATTGTCAAGGCAGTGGATAAAGAAAATATGACTTTGATTATTTTTGTAAGTAATTTGCTCCTAATTCTTTTTTCATTGTCTTCCATTGTTGCTCATTATTAAGAGTTATAACATGCAACAAGATGGATATTTTAAAGATTTGAACAATTCAAGCTATGCTCTTGGCTATTTGTGAATTTCCCTCATCTTCATATGGTTTATTATAAAGGTTATTGATGAGAAATAACTGGTTAATATATCAAGCAGACATATTTGTTTTTCTCTTTTCTAACCCACCTTGCTTATGATTATTGATGCTCTGAATTGGTAGTTTGGAATCTGTATAACTCAAATATGTTAGGTTGTTTTCATCCTTTGTACAGATGGCTATTTTCTTATATTAAGAAACCTCATAGGCAATCAATCTACTTTTCATTTTTCCTTTGCAGCCTCCAAAGGGACTTTTGGAACTTGCGAGGAGACCTGAAGCTATAAGAAGACTGCGTCCTGCAATACAGGAGTTTTGTAAGCAGCATCCACCACAGAATGTCCGAAAAAGATTAACATATACAAGAATTAAGAATTTGGTATTCTTTTCCTTTTCTTTGATACTACCAAATTGAATGCATTGTTTGAATACCTCTAGTGGAATTTTTGTTCCAAGCACCCTGCCATTTATTTCTTTCAATGGGATTTTTAATAAAAACACATGGTCAGTTCTTAGTCATTTTGATTCTTAACATATTTCTTCAAAAGTTTAATAGTAATCTCCTCAAGTTTTTAAGTTCCAAAGGAAATAATTACTTTTTATTTGGTTGAGTTTTGTCCAAAGATTAGCCTTTCTGCTAAAAGTTTGAACCAATCTTTAAACTGTTCAACACTGGAAAAGGGTAGGAAAAGAGCTATCTTCATGTTATGGAATTTTCATAATTGAGTTTCAGTGTCAGAAAAGCATTGAGGAGGATTAAAAATCTTTATCTGAAGTCTTAGCTTATCTAACACTTCACCTAAAATTTCTAAATCGAGGGACAGCTCAAATCTGAATAATTACAGAAGCATCATGATTGGAGTCTGGACACACCTTCTTCAAGATCTATGCTACAGTTTGTCATTTATGTCTTTTAGATGAGCTGGAGAGGAGGCAAATTAAGGGTCTGGGATAGGCAGGGTCCCGCCTGTGTCCTAGACTACTAATCATATTTTCACACTCAAGGCCATTTTTGAGGAGGTCTGCCATATTTCTTTTAAAGTATTTTGTTTGTGGAGTTTGGATAGCATTTGAATTGGTCCTGAGGGAAGCCTTGTTTCAGAGCCTCTGTGACTTTGGCATTTTGGAGACACTTTGGGCTACCCTCATGAGACTCTATGAATTGGTTCTTGGTCATCTCTGCACAATCCATTGCCTTTTTGATTTCAAAGGGAGCAATATTGGGGTTAAGCAAAGATACCTCATCTAATGAACCCTCCCTGGGATATACAATGATGAAATGGAGTTTTTTTTTGAGAGCATATTCAAGACAATGACTGTTGTCTTCTACAGCATTTGTTGATATGTATGCATCCTTTTTACAAACGATTCGATCCATCTCGACTTCTTGCTTGAGAACCTATAAAGAGTCGAGAGATCAATGGTTTATCCAATCTCAATCTCTGTGACATGCTCTCCAATCTCAGCTCAACAATAAATACGACTCCCTTTCCCTTCTTGAGAGACAATGTGTCTAGAACCATTTCCAAGATATCTCATCCAAGATGCCCCTCGTGGACATGGTTATAAGGCACAGAGTCCCCTATGGTTTTGAGATCTAGGGACCATGCATGCTTCATATTGATTGGGCCGACAAGATAGGGTTCTGACCCTTCTCCTTAGGTGCATCATCCTATGTAAATGGACTTCCCCCCCAATTCATTGTTGAAGCGGAATTTCAGAGCTACAGTTTTAGCCTCAAGAACATTTTTTGACTGGTCTCATTTCCTCATGGTCTTTTTGGCGCTTGGCCTCATGGAGGCATTGATATCCCAATTGATCACTTTGCACTTTGGAAGCCATTGCCTTATCCAACCCCTATGGGTGTGTTCGATGTTGGTTTGTAGAGGTCTACTGATTACATAAGTCCATGGCCATCTCTCTAGACCATATTCCCCCTTTCAAGTACTCCCTTGTTGTGGTATATCACCTATTGCCATTTAAGGACCTAAACTTGGGAATCATAGAAATCATTTATAGATAGTATATCTAGGTCTTAGCCCAAAGATGGCCTTTTATTTGAACATGTTTTGGAGATAAGAGATGGACTCATCTTTTGACCTCTATACACATGTAGACACTGGGTGCATACCCTTAAGATCCCTTTGGTCAATTTTGGGTTGGCTCTCCCAAACATCAAACTGAGACATATCACCACATCCCATAACCTGATAAGGTTTCCTAGTTATGCCACTTACAAGGGCTTGAGATAGAGGAGCACCTAGTTTTCTAAGGTCCCATCTACTTGTTGAAATTTTGAAGTTCTATGCTGCAACAATTACTTATTCCCAAACTTCTTTCTTTTGCAATGTTAATTAAGCAATTGTAGATAGAACATACACCATATAAACCATATGCAAAATAGAAGACAACCAAGAACACAAGTAGACACAGAGAATTTAGGTCTAATGACCAAGGCAAAACCTAACCAGATTCTTCTTCTAGTAGAAATCAATTGTTCAACAGAGATACATAATACAATGAGAGAAAGAAGAAGTTCACTCAAAGCTGAAGAATATCTCTGATAGCAGTAGCTGATGCAAACTTCGAATTACTTTGGCTCACAAAGATCTACTCTTACGCTTCATGACTCTCTCTCTCTCTCACACACACACACACACACACACACACACAATTCTTCTCTAATCTCTCTAACTCTCTCTTTCTCAAGTTCGTACTCTCCTTTCACAATGCACAAGTGAGTAATACAGAGGATGAGAGGCATAAATATATAGGAAGAGCAAGGAGGTCGAATTCGTGAGGGAGTAACTCCCATGCCTTGAGGAGGAGTTACATATGACAAAATAGGAGTGTAACTTATGACATAAAGGAGGTACTCTTACTTTAGTAACTCATGCCATCAAGAGGGAGTACACATTGTGAAAATTCCTGAATCTAACACATCAGAAACCCCTACTGTAATTACTGGTTTACAATCTCCCACTTGTTCTTTTACATTAACAAGTTATTTAATTGCATAAACATCAAAGTAAACACTATTGCAACCTTCACAGATATACAAATCATGCACTGAAATAAACAGAAACAATAACACAAGGGACACCGTTATTTTTGGACAATCGTCCCCGAGAAAACCCAATTCGGGAAAACCAGTGTAGCATATAGAGGATTCGTGAATATAACTAGGGTGCCAAAAATGGCTCACCCAACAGAGAATATCCTCGGCAGTATTACCTCTATCCGGAGATGGATATTCCAACAAATCAACAATTGGATGATCAAACCCCACAATGACTCCGGTTGTTCCCTGCGCTGGACAGCGAAAGATGCTCCAAGCACTGCTCTGGCACTGCGTCACTCCTCCAGGATCTGCGTCACCCTTCCCGATTCAGAATCTGCTAATCTACTCTCAGTTTGCCCCACAGAATCTCCCCAGTGCTGCCTCTATGGCCTAGCGCCAGCCTCTACGACTTCTGCATCCGCTGCGTCAACTCTTTGGCCTCTGCATCAGCTCTTCTAGGCCTTGTGCTATCTCTCTTGGCACTGCGCTGCCTCTTTGCTATGTATTCTTCAGCCTCAGATTAAAATCCCTTGCTGAATTGCCCCTCACTGCAACTGATCACTTGCTTGATTTCCTCAACAAACCTCGCCCCAAAAAATCGAACTGACTGATCTCCCTTGGTGTGTCTCCAACTGACCCTCAAGCCTCCTCTTATACTTTTCCTGTTGACGAATCAACGATCGAGATTAAGTCCCTAATCAATGACTAAGATAAGAATTGGCTTGATCTTCGTCATTTAGAACTTTCTCACCCATATTTTATTAATACACGTTAATATTTTTTATTTTCCTAAGTTTAGACTTAGGAACTCATTAAAAATAGTAATTATTTTAATAACTCTTCATTCGGGTGGAATTTGTCCAAGCGATTTCTAGGTCTTGGAGATCTCATGTGCCTTAGCCTCTCCACAAAATTTCATGGCTAGAGCACATCCGATGCTACCCAAAATCAACACTCCTTCTTAGCAAGGAATGTGCTCTAGCAATGCTTCATCATAGAAGCATCACACTGATCCTTTGCATCGGTTCTCTGTGCTGATGCTTGGCCTGTTGCCCCACATCCACTACACTGTTGCTTCCTGTATTGCTGCCCATGACACTGACACTGCCACTGCTATATCTGCACTGTGGCTCCCTCTCAAAATGTTGCCTCATGTTGCCCATAACGCTACCACTGCTAACTGCTGCACTGTAACTCAGTTACCGAGAAATAAGTAACTGATTTCACCCAAACACTGACCACCTGGTCAGTTTGGAAGCCTCATGATGCTGAAGCTACCTCAGCTGCTATCCTGTGCTCCCTCTGCTGCCATTGCGCTGCTGCAAACACTTCTGTGCCTCTCGCACTGCTGCAACCTCCACTGCGCTGCTACAAACTTCTGCACTCTAGCACTGCTTTGCTGCTGCATCACACCTTGCTCCACCCGACACCTGTCATTATGCCACTGTTGTTAAGGGCTCCCGTAGCCGTATGTGATCCAAGAGTTTGGGCACCTCAAGGATCTTGCCCCACTTCTGTAGTCCTCTTGAATACAACTCCAAGTCTCCCCACCTCTTCTTTAAAGGCGCATGGGCACTCATGGCACAATTGTCATCAATTTCGACATCCTTCTCCGCCTTTGCTGGAGCAACCTTTTAATTAGAAGCTTCTCCCTTGCCTTTCTTCCTGGGGCACTAAGAGGCATAATGTCCCAGCTCCCCACAGTTGAAGCACTTGAACTTGGAGATGTCTTTCTTTTTCCTCTTTTGTAGCCCCTGCTGTCCAGCTGATGCGAGAGTTGCATCCTTTTCCTCCTTCTTGATTCGAACTTTGTTAAAATTGGCAACTAGGGCCAAAATCCATGTGGGTCTTCTTATTTATGGCAGCAGATATCTTTCTTGGATTCCTCTCGTCGAGAGGTGTAGGATTGATCTAAAGATCATTCGATTCCGACATGTATTCATGGAGATATGAATTTATTTGTGTTATGTGACAAGTTGTCAATGTCGACCAGCAACTAAATTACCCCCACTCGTCCTCCAAGTATTATTATAAATAGAGGTGGCCTTCAAGTCATTTAGACACACTCACACTCTTGTGATCTTTCTCTTTATTCTGTTTTGGGTTTTGATGAAGGAGAGATCTAGAGGGAGTGCCCTAGGCTCTACGTTGCTCTAATGGAGAAGCCTTAACGATGTCATGGAGGACAACCCTTAACTCATTCATGAAGAAGCCCTAACACAACCATCGAATAAGCCTTAACATTGTCATGGAGATGACCTTAAACGTTGTCATGGAAAAGGCTTAACGCAGTGATGGAGGAGAAGACCTAGACGTTGTTTAAAGAGACCAATTCACTACCCTAAGACATCTAGACGCAAGCCCTATGGATGTTGTCTTGGAGGAGGATTATCTCGTTGAAGATAAGCACCTACGCTGCCCTAAAAGAGGCTCCTACGCAGTCCTAGGAGAGGATTTAAAGTAGGTAAGCAGATGCCCTAGGTGCAGTCATAAATTCGGATGTGTGGAGCAGAAATACCCTCGGATAAGGACGCATCTAGGAGTAAGTTTGGGCTCAATACATTCTTGGAATGGATCTGACTTCTTGTTGACAACCTCGACATCAATGATACGTTAACCTTGCATGACAAGGAGCAGTATCCTCTCTCGGCATACCTGTGATCTGAAGATGTTGTTCTCGGACGAATGGAGCAAAGAAGGCTGATGATAATCTCGGCATATGTCTAGGCAGCATACCTGTAGGTGTTGTCTTGTCTCAACATCATACGGATGAAGCAGAAAGGTCTTAAGACCTATAACAGTGATCTCTTGAAGATGTTATTACAGTCTCGACGTAACTACAGACTTGGGTGTAGGACCTGACTAGGTGCAGTCATGGATGGAGCAGAGATCCGTATTATAGAGGACAGTTTAGGATGTCCTTCTTGGAGGTTGGAAATCTTGGATGAGGTACAACAAGGTACCTCTGTTACAACATAGTGATGATGAGTGCAACATAGTGATGAAGTGCAACATAGTGATAATGAGTGCAACATAGTGATGAAGTGCAGCACAGTGATGAAGTGTAGCATAATGATGAAGTGAAACATAGTGATGATAGGTGCAGCATGGTGATGATGGGTGCAACATAGTGATGGATGCAACATGGTGATGGAATCACCTTGGAGAATTCGTTGAAGAATGAGATCTAATAAATGTGCCTTCACCTGAGTTCAGATCTGTAGTCCTTGTCATCAGAACTATTGTGTCATCTTCATGGTGAAGATCTCAGATGTCTTATCTTCTATCTCGTCAAGTCAAAGTGTTGATTTCTGATATATATGTACTATCTCTCTCTCTCTCTCTGCTGAACTATTGACAATATAAGAAGATTTGATCAAGGGTTTCCCCACATTGGGGTTTCTCCCTAGTTGGTGCCACATCTTGTGTCCTCTTGTCTTGGCTTGTTTTCTGATGTTTATATTTATGTTCTATCTGCACTTTACTATCATGCTGATGTGATTGCTAGTCTAGAATTGATATTAAGCTAAATGGAAAAATTGAAGTAAATTGCTCTAAACATAGAACATACCTAAAATTAACATGGTATCAGAGTTGAGGCGAAGACAAAGCCCAAGCAAGGGTGAAAGAGCAATCACCGAAGATAGTTGGACAAGGTCAAAGGTTTAATGGATTCCTCATCCCTCTTCCCGGCTGAAGTCAAGCTCCGTAAAAAGGCTATCATGGGTGGAAGATGTCTCTGAATCTGACATTGGAAGAGCAAGAAATACTGGATAATGTGAAGGGTAAAGTCCCCGAGCCTCCATCAAATGCACCGGCTGCTACAAAGAACAAGTACACTAAGGGTGGAAAGAAAGGCAGATGCCTTGCTTGCAATGAGTTTGGCCATTATGCGAAGGAGTGTCCGAATAGAAGGGACACATCACTTGATGATGACAACAATCATTCTAGGGGCATCTTCAATGATCAAAGGAATGACAGGTACAATGGCATAAAGGAAAAAGGAATGCAGGTCATCAAGGAAATGGCCGACTCTTCAAGGAAAGCAAGGAACTCCAGGTATGAAGAATCAAATGTTGTTTCTGATAAGCAAAAGGAGTATTATCTTATACTGGCCCTATCCACTACCTCTCCTCCAGACTCTTTGGGAAATTGGTTTCTTGATAGTGTTGCCTCAAAGCACTTCACCGGATACAAGGAAGCACTCTCTAATTTGTTAGAGAAGGAGACAATCGTGAAGATTATTCTTGGAGACAATGCCACCTATCCTGGAAAGGGTGTAGGGAATGTTACCCTTCAATTGAATCAGGGTAACGGTTCTTTATGTACCTTATCTCAAGAAGAACCTTGTGTCTATGGAAGACAAAGGTTACAAGGTGGCATTCATTGATGGAAAGGTACGTGTTTGAAAAAGGAATTTTCCAGATGCTTTTACTCTTGGGTTCAGGGTTGGCAATTTGTATCAAGTTGCAGGAAGTCCATGTCATGTGACTCATCTTCTATGACACCGGAGGTCTGCCCATATTCATTATGGGGCTCTACCTGATGTGAGACAGATGGTGACAGGGATGCCTGAATTCAATAAGAGCATGGAAGTACATGTCCGAGATGTACTGAAGGAAAACTTATAAGGGGACCATTCCCCTCATGTAATAGCAAGACCACAGATGTGGATCAACCTGAGGGTTTGAGATTCATGATCGGGAATCTCATGTATGCAGGTGGAAGAAAGCTCTCTATGATTTAAAGCAAGCACCCCGGGCTTGGCATGAGAGGATTGATAGCTATCTGATGAAGCTGAGATTCACTAGGAGTGAAGCTGATCCAAACCATTGCTTTAAGGTTGTGGATGATAGACCTCTCATACTGGTATCTTACGAGGACAACTTCTTTTTGATAGGTGTAGACCCTCTCATTTGCAAAAGTAAGAGGGAGTTGGATTCCGGATTTGGAATGGTGAACTGCAAGCCCGTGACTACCTCGATGAAGCCTAACTTTAATAAGTTATGTGGTAGTGATGTCGGACCCAATTTGGGAAATGTCTCAGAGTTTCATAAACTCATACTAGCATTGATGTTCTTGGTGAACTCCCGTCTAGACATATGTTTTGCTGTTAGCATGATGAGCTCATATATGGTTGAGCCTCACTGGATTGGTGCCAAGAATCATTTGAGATATCTTCAGGGCACAATCTCTCATGGATTGAGATACACTGCCGGAAATGTGAAGCTGCAAGATTATTTTGATGCTGACTGGGCAGGCAGTGTGGAGGATCGCAAGAGCACTTCTGGGTGCTGGTTCTCTTTGGGTTCTGCTTCGATATCCTGGATGAGCGGGAAGCAAAATTCGGTTGTTTTGAGCACCGATGAGGCCGGATACATAGCTGTAAGTATGGCCTCCTGTGAAACTGTCTAAGCTCTTCTATGAGCTGTTTGGACATGGGCTAGATACAATCGTGATCTTGTGTGACAACCAGAGGGGGATTTGATTGTTGAGGAATCCCGTGTTCAATGATTGCTCAAAGCATATAGACATCAGGTACCACTTTATTTGGGATATGGTACAACGGGGAGCAAGAAGGCTCCATCACTCTAGGACTGATGTGCAGGTCGTCGATATTCAGATGAAGTCCTTGGGAAAGGTCTAATTCTTGACTTTTCGAGAACGACTAGGAGTCGTGGAGAGACTCTCTCCTGAAAGTCCAATATAATATGGACATTGAGCTCTGGGAGCTCCGGGGGGCTCGGGGGTACTTGGAGTGGTTTGCTATGTAGGCAGGATGAGTGGTTCATCCTTCTCCTGCCGAGATACAATCATAGGGTGAGTGGTTCAACCTTCCCCTAATGATTTGTTGTGTACAGGGTGAGTGGTTCAGCCTTCCCCTGGGATACCCCTGGCGACATGTAGGCATGATGAGTGGTTTATCCTTCTCCCGCTGAGACAGCCTACCCATGCAGTTTGGGACTCATGGGAAGTACCTCTAATCTGGCCAATGACTAGGGAAATGAGGATAGGGACCATAGTAGTACCGATGGACGCATCGTGTTATTACCGTATTCCCTATGCTAGGATGACATTGATCTGGGATCAATTGGAACTGACTTCGGGTCAGTAAGAGCGATATAACTTATTCTCTTTTGGAACTGACTTCGGGTTAGTAAGAGTGGTATGATACACTCTTTGGAACTGATTTCGGATCAGTAAGAGTGGTATGAGACACTCTCCTTTATATGGGACTAACTTCGGGTCAAGAGGATGGTATGATACATTCTCGATCACTTCTTCTTCTTCATAGTTCAGCAGAGCAGAGCAGAGAAGTGCAGGGCACTCATGGAAGAGATAGTACATGCTGGCAAATGGATTAGCTGATGGAGTTCTCCCTAGTTGAGAGGGAGTGTTAAAATTGGCAACTAGGGCCAAACTCCATGTGGGTCTTCTTATTTATGGCAGCTGATATTTTTCTTGGATTCCTCTTGTCGAGAGGTGTAGGATTGATCTAAAGATCATCTGATTCCGACATGTATTCATGGAGATATGAATTTATTTGTGTTATGTGACAATTTGCCAATGTCGGACAGCAACCAAATTACCCCCACTTGTCCTCACGTTTTATTATAAATAGAGGTGGTCTTCAAGTCATTTAGACACACTCACACTCTTGTGATCTCTCTCCTCATTCTGTTTTGGGTTTTGATGAAGGAGAGATCTAGAGGGAGTGCCCTAGGTTCTACGCTGCCCTAATGAGGAAGCCTTAACGTTGTCATGGAGGAGAGCCCTTAACTTAGTCATGAAGAAGCCCTAACGCAACCATGGAAGAAGCCTTAACGTTGTCATGGAGATGATCTTAAACGTTGTCATGGAAAAGGCTTAACACAGTCATGGAGGAGAAGACCTAGACGCTGTTTAAAGAGACCAATTCATTGCCCTAAGACATCTAGACGCAAGCCCTTTGGATGTTGTCTTGGAGGAGGATTATCTCATTGAAGATAAGCACCTACGCTGCCCTAAAGGAGGCTCCTACGCAATCCTAGGAGAGGCTTTAAAGAATGTAAGTAGATGCCCTAGGTGTAGTCATAAACTCAGATGTGTGGAGTAGAAATACCCTCAGATAAGGATGCAGCTGGGAGTAAGGTTTGGGCTCAATACATTCTTGGAATGAATATGACTTCTTGTTGACAACCTCGGCATCAATGATACATTAACCTCGCATGACACGGAGCAGTATCCTCTCTTGGCATACCTGTGATCTGAAGATGGTGTTCTCGGACGAATGGAGCAAAGAAGGTTGATGATAATCTCGACATATGTCTAGGCAACATACCTGTAGGTGCTGTCTTATCTCAACATCGAACGGATGAAGCAGAAAGGCCTTAAGACTTGTAACAGTAATCTACAAAAGATGTTATTACAGTCTCTACATAGCGACAAACTTGGGTGTAAGATCTCGGTGACTAGGTGCAGTCATGGATGGAGCAAAGATCCGTATTATAGAGGACAATTTAGGATGTCCTATTCGGAGGTTGGAAATATCGGATGAGGTACAATAAGGTACCTCTGTTACAACATAGTGATGATGAGTGCAGCGTAGTGATGAAGTGCAACATAGTGATGATGAGTGCAACATAGTGATGAAGTGCAGCATAGTGATGAAGTGCAACACAGTGATGAAGTGCACCACAGTGATGAAGTGCAACACAGTGATGATGGGTGCAACATAGTTATGATGGATGCAGCATGGTGATGGAATCACCTTGGAGAATCCATTGAAGAATGAGCTTTGATAAGTGTGCCTTCACCTGAGTTCAAATCTGCAGTCCTTGTCATCAGAACTATTGTGTCATCTTCATGGTGAATATCTCAGATGTATGATCTTCTATCTTGTCAAGTCAAAGTGTTGACTTCTGATATATATGTACTATCGCTCTCTCTCTTTGCTGAACTATTGACAATATAAGAAGATTTGATCAAGGGCTTCCCCACATTGGGGTTTGTCCCTGGTTGGCGCCACATCTTGTGTCCTCTTGTCTTGGTTTGTTTTCTTATGTTTATGTTTATGTTCTATCTGCACTTTACTATCATGCTGATGTGATTGCTAATATGGAATTGATATTAAGCTAAATGGAAAAATTGAAGTAAATTGTTCTAAGCATAGAACATACCTAAAATTAACAAACTCCCTTACCGCTACTCCCCGCCTTGGTCAATATCCTGAGCTCCTCCTGTCGAAGAGCTGCCCACATCTCCTCCCAACTGGGGAGATTTGCTCTGCCCAAAATGCTTTGGACAAATGTCTCCCACTCCTTGGAGACTACATTTAGGGCAGTCCTGACCATGAACTCTGGATCCAGTGTAGACCCCACGGAGATAAGCTAGTTGCGAATCCCTTGCAACCTGAGAATGAATGGATCTATCTCCTCCCCTTTTTGCATTTGGTATGACCTTAGCTGATTCTCTAATAACATCTTTCGTCACACGGAAGAGCCCTGGTATAAGGTGGTCAGGGTCTCCCACATCTCCCTTGCTGTTGTCTTCTCAGCAATATGTGGTATTACATGATCTTTGACCCCGTCTCGGATCATGCATTTCGCTTTCCCCTGGGCCTCCTCATACTTTTCATTTGCATCAGGGTCAACTGGGACAACTACGGTTTTCAAGGCATAGTCCTTGATGCGATATTTATCCAAGATTGCTAGGATCCTGGCCTTCCAGATTACAAAATTGGAAGCCCCATCCAATCTGTCCTAATCCCTCAATCCATTTACTGCCATCTCTGCTCCTCTTCTCCAGACTCCCTCTGAGTCTTGATTTCCCTCTCAGAACTCCTCTGGTCAACTGTCGAATCACTCCTCTCCAATCCTCCTTTGCTGCTGCAACCCGGATCTAGATTTCTTGGCTAGAAATCTGTTGAGGTAGTGCTTCCCTCTACCTTGGTTCAGTCTCCTTAAACACTGTTCTGCACTCACAGAAACATCGTCCTGCTAGCTCCACAAATCAAAATTTGCACAACTCCCTTAACTCTGACAACTCGAAGAATCTGAGCCCTTCAGGGTCTGCGCAATCTCTGCGTGGGTTGAATCTACTCCTCTCGGCCAACTGCGTCAATCCTTCCTGGCTTAGAAAGATGACGTGGCTCTGCGTGAGCCTGATCTTCCCTACTCTGCCTTTGCGCTGGCCCTGGTGGCTGATATAGTTACTGGATGGGCTCCTCCCAGCTACTGCGTCTTCCTCTCCTGGATCAGAATGCTTACGCGGGCACCGCGTGAGCCTCTATGTCACACTCTCTGCATTGCGTCACTCTTCCTCTTGCCTCTTCAGCTCTGGAACAACGCTTTCTCTCGGGACAACTGCTTCTTTGCTGCAAATTCTCATATTTCTCGGCTGGGGTCTTTAGTCACCTATGATCTGCAATCTCTCTGATACCATGTGAAAATTCCTGAATCTAACACATCAGAAGCCCCTACTGCAATTACTGATTTACAATCTCCTACTTGTTCTTTTACATTAATAAGTTATTTAATTCCATAAACATCTAAGTAAACACTATTGCAACCTTCACAGATATACAGATCATGCACTGAAATAAACATAAACAATAACACAAGGGACACCGTTATTTTTGGACAATCGTCCTTGAAAAAACCCAATTCGGGAAAACTAGTGCAACATAGAGAGGGTTTGTATTATTAAGCAGATTCATGAATACAACTAGGGTGCCAGAAATGGCTCACCCAATAGAGAATATCCTCAGTAGTAGTACCTCTATCCGGAGACAAATATTCCGACAAATCAACAATCAGATGATTAAACCCCACAGTGACTCCGGTTGTTCCCTATGTTGGACAGCGAAAACTACTCCAAGCATTGATCTGGAATTGTGTCACTCCTCCAAGATCTGCGTCACCCTCCCTGGCTCAAAATCTACTGATCTGCTCTTAGTCTGCCCCACAGAATCTCCCCAGCGCTACCTCTGAGGCCCAGCATCAGCCTCTACGGCTTTTGCGTTAGCTTTTTGTGTCCTCTGTGTGAGCTCTTCGGCCTCTGCGTTAGCCCTTCTAGGGCCTGTGCTGTCTCTCCCGGCACTGCGCTACCTCTCTGCTATGTATTCTTTAGCCTCGGATGAAAATCCCTTGCTGAACTGACCTTAACTGCAACTGATCACTTGCTCAATTTCCTCAGCAAACCTCTCCCCAGAAAATCGAACTCACTGATCTCCCTTGGTGTGTCTCCAACTGACCCTCAACCCTCCTCTTATACTTTTCCTATTGACGAATCAACGGCCGCGATTAAGTCCCTAATCAACGACTAAGATTAGAATTGGCTTGATCCTCGTCACTTAGAACTTTTTCACCCATATTTTATTAATACACATTAATATTTTTTATTTTCCTAAGTTTAGACTTAGGAACTCATTAAAAATATTAATTATTTTAATAACTCTTCATCTGGGTGGAATTTCTCCTAACAATTTCTGCGTCTTGGAGATCTCTTGTGCCTTAGCCTCTCCATCAAATTTCATGGCTAGAGCACATTCGATGCCTTAGAATTCGAGCCATTAAGGAGAAATGTAACATATGCATTAAAGAGGTGTAAGATGAATCTTTTTATGATGAGTCATTTAAGTTTGTAAGAGAGTGTAAATGGTGCGTAAGAGCATTAAAGAGAGAGAGGAAGAGAGATTAATGTATCATTGAATGAGAGAGTTCGATTTTCCATCAAGGAGAGAGAGATGTGAAGTGGCATGATTGAGTGCCAAGTAGGAGAGGGTGACATGGAATTTCATTTTAATAATAATTTTATAGTATCATAAGGATCTATATATCTATATCTATCTATATATATATATATATATTATTGATGATTAAATTAAAAATTAAATAATTGAGATTGATTAAGGATAAGTTAAGTGATTTTCCATCATATATATATGATTATTAATTGAAACAAGGTGACTTACTAATTTTGGAAAGTCATGGTTGCAATGATAGACTTGGCTTTCTATTTTTAGAAAGTCACTCTAGAATAGTCAGAAATGAAGTTTTATTCAAGGAAATTCATTCCTTATCTACCAATTTTCAACACTCCCTCTCAGCTAGGGGGGGAATTTCTACTCGGCACATGAATCTTTGCGTTGGAACAATGATGTTAAAATCTAATGAAGAAGAATCATCATAGGGGAGGTTCATCCATCGCCCTATATTCACTTGGGGAGATTACCAACAAGTATCTTGCACAACCAAGTCTCATCTCTACTTGGGGGGATAACCACTTGACAAGGATCTCACACAACCAAGTCTTATCTCTACTTGGGGGGATAACCCACTTGTCAAGGATCTCACACATCCAAGGCTCATCACTACTTCGGGGGGTCCACTTGCCAACACATGAAAAGGATCTCGCACATCCAAGGCTCATCACTGCTTGGGGGGATCCACTAGCTAACACATGACAATGATCTCACACATCCAAGGCTCATCACCCATGACCACCATTTCTAGGAAGGGTCACATCCATCAGTCCAAGCTGCTCTCTGAAAACCAAGAATTTTCCTTTTAGCAGAGGCTTGGTAAGAATGTTGGTGATTTGCTCATCAATCGCTATATGATGGAGTTTTACTGCTCCTCTTTACACCATATCCCGGATATAGTGATATTTGATCTCAATATGCTTGAAATTGTCATGGAACACAAGATTTTCTGCAAGTCGAATCCCACTCTTATTGTCGCAATAAATTACTGTTGTGTCCAAAACATGCTCAAACAACTCTCCAAAGAGCTACCTCAGCCATACTGCCTCACAGCTAGCCATGTTAGCAGCAATGTACTCAACTTCAGCTGTGCTGAGGGCTACAGACTTTTGCTTCATGCTCATCTATGATATCATGGTAGATCCTAAGCTGAAGCAGCACCCAGATGTGTTTTTTCTATCAGTAGAGTTACCGACCCAATCAATATCTGAATCAATGTAGTCTTATATCACCGACAGTGTATTTCAATCCCAGATTGATGGTCCCATGCAGGAATCTCAGCACATGCTTTGCAACAATCCACCTCATCCGGGCCAAGCTCCTACCATTCCTGCCGCATGTAATGCCCTAGAGATGTGGGATGTCGTCAATTCCATTGAAATTGATAAGACCACTCTAAACAATGGTGTCATTACCTTTCTCCTCAATCAAATGATTAGTGTTTAGAACCTCCTTATAGATGATGATCCTCCCCTCTTCATTGAGGTTAGAATTGGCCGGAGTCGAGAGAGTGCTTGTAGATGAGGGCTCTAGAGCATGTGTAGCACCGTTTCACTTCCTTCAACATCTTAGCTACACCCTCCTCCACGCGCTCTCAAATCCACAAGCTTATCCCTTAGGAGCCCCGTCCACACTAGCATGAATTCCGCGCCGCCTTCCGCCCAAACTCCTTACTATTCCCATCCCCGCGGCAATTACCCGAGCACCAAAACAGAGAGTTAAGAGTCCAATTAGAGAGAATTTGCCCGCAAGGCCAGTGGAGCGCACTAAGGTGTAGTTAACGGAATAACCTGTGTGCATGAGATGGTTTAATCATATATTGGCTCATAGTATTGACCGCAAAACACATGTGCGGTCTAGTGTTCACTAAGAACATCAGTGCCCCAATCAGTGGACGATACTCAAAAGGATTTGCTAAATTAGGACCTACAACTTCACCACTTAGCTTCTTGAAGTTTATCTCCATTGGAGTATTCATGGATTTACATTTTGTCATACCAAATCTTTCAAGCAGCATCTTGACAACATATTTTCCTCAAGAAAGGAAAATCTCACCAGGTTTTTGCCATACTTGGACTATCTTGAAGTAAAGATTTGGATCAACATCACTTCTAGTAATATCAAGATTCATCAAGAAGCTATCAATGCGGGCATACCAATCTAATCTCTTGGAGCTTGCTTCAAACCATAGAGGGATTTCTTCAGTCTGCACACATGAGTTTTCCGGTCATGTACTTCAAAGCCTTGTGGTTGCTCGACAAATACTTCTTCCTTGAGGAAGCCATGCAGAAAAGAAGTCTTCACATCCATTTGGTGAAGAGACCATCCTTGGGTTGCAACTAAAGCCACAATGGATCGGATGGTTGTATAGTGGGAAATGGTGCAAAGTTCTCATCATTGTCTATTCCCTCTTTCTGAGAGAAACCTTTGGCCACAAATCTAGCTTTATATTTTTCAATATTGCCATCAACACCATGTTTAATTTTATACAACCATTTAGAAGACACAACAAATTTACCTTGGGGTCTTGGAACCATTTCCCATACATCATTATGAATGATGGACTCATATTCTTCAGCCATTGCATCTTTCCAAACTTGAGCTTTCACAACTTCTTCAAAAGAGCATGGTTCAACTTGAATAATGTTGCTTATAGCTACGACATATCCTTGGAACCAACATGGTTTCTTGCTTTCTCTGAAGGTTCCTCTGGGAGCAACATGTTTATCAGCATCTTGAAGGGTGTCACAAAGCCATAAAGGTCTCCTTTTAGCAGGAGGATCACATGGAAGAGGGTCCATGGGCTCCATGGGTTCATCAACAGGATCAATTTTAGGCTCAGGATTTTCTTGTATTTCAAAAGCATCATCTTGACTATCAACATTAGTAGGAGGAAGAGGAGTGTCTCTTGCCTTTCCAAGAACTACATCTTCATCAAATGTTACATCTTTGCTAAACTCTATATTTCTGTCATGGTACATATATTCTGTAAGCTTTAAAATTCTCACAATAAACAACAAATGTACCTTTCTTACCTGAAGCTTGAGCTTGTTCCTCTTCTCTTTTGGGACATGGAAGTAGACAGGGCAGCCAAAGATCCTTAGGTGCCCAACTTCAGGCTTTTCGCTAGTGAAGACTTCTTCAGGAGTTTCGTTGTTTAGAGCAAGGTGAGGAGATCTATTTTGAACATAGACAACTGTGTTCTTAACTTCTCCCCTTAGAAAACTGGCAGTTTCTGATCATATAGCATAGCTTTGACCGCTTCCATGATAGTTCTATTCTTTCTCTCGACCACACCATTTTGTTCTGGGTTATATGGAACAATGGTCTCTTTTCTGGTTCCAACTTTTTTGCAGAAGACAATGGAATCATTGGAAGTGAACTCTCCACCATTATCAGATCTGAATATTTTGATTCACTTTCTAGTTTATTTTTCTAATAGAGCTTTATAATCTTTAAACATGTTAAATGCTTGACTTTTATTTTTCAGAAAATAAATCCATGTCTTGCGAGAAAAATCGTCCACAAAGATTATATAATACAAGTAACCACCAAGAGAAGTTATAGGCATTAGTCCACATAAATCAAAATGTACAAGATGCAATACCTAACTGGTTATGCTTTTGCTTGAAGGGAATGGTTCCTTCACTTGCTTCCCACTAGCGCACCCTTGACAAATTGCATATTGATCAGATCTAATCTTTAGCATTTCAGAAACCATCTTTATCACATGAGCTAATGCTTTGTAGTGCAAATGAGCGAACCTTCGGTGCCAAAGTTCAATTTGATGATTGTTGTCATGGATCAATGCATGAATAGGTCTTCCGCTGACTTTATGCAGACCTTCACATCTTGATCCCAGAGAGAAGGCATCTCTCATGCTGGAGCTTATCGGCAATGTGAGAACTTTACCATTTATAAAAACAACTTTCATTCCTTTATCTTCTAAAGCAGAAATAGAAATAAGATTCTTTTTTGGACTAGGTACATGCAAAATTTCTTGAAGAGATAATGTTTTACCATGATGCAGATGGAAGGAAACATAACTAGATCCCTTTGTAGGATATGTAGAGTTGTCTCCAAGAATGATTTTCAAATCAGTCTCCCTCTCCCTCTCAACCAGATTAGAGAGCACTTCTTTATAGCAAGTAAAGTCCCTTGAGGCACTAATATCAACCAACCAACTGTCACAATAATCTGCAAGAGAGGAACTAGAAAGAGTAGAAACAAGAAAGTATTCTAATCGTGTTTCAATTGCATTGTTATCATACCTTAGGTTCCTTAAAGAATAGAAACTCTCTTTACGAGAAGACGTAGTTTCTCTTCTTCTTCTATAATCATATTTGTTGGAACAATTGTTGAAGTTGGATCTTGATGCTCTTCTGTTTTCTAAACAATCACGGGCATAGTGGCTATTCGTATGGCAGTTGTAGCATTTGAATTTTGATAAGGCTCTTGTCCATCTAGAGGAATTGATGGGAGCAAGCTTCTTCGGATAGTGATGGCCTCTTCTTCCCTTCTTCTTTTTGCCTTGGACAACAAAGGCAGTAGGTTCTCCCTCCTCATGCTTGGGAATTCTTCCTTCGGAAATCATTTTGGCTTCTTCTTGGATGCACTTTCCCAGGAGCTCATCAAATGTAGAAAACTTGTCATTATTACTGATGGTAGTAATAAAAGTTTCCCAAGAAGAAGAAAGACCTCCAGGCGTAATCAATACCAATTCTTTATTGTAAACAACTTCACCAGAAATTAACAACCGATCTTTGATTTTTGATATCCTCATGAAGTATGCTCTAATGTCCCCAATTAAATTAATTTTGCGAAGAAGAATTTTTATTTTTGCAAGTGGGTGTTGGGAAATATATTGGCATGTCAACTTAGGAAAAGTGGGTGGACGGAGTCCCCAATTAATTTTTGGAGAGGTGGAGGCCACCAACATTAGAGAAAAGGAAATATTAAATTGGTAGTGGGATGTGGGGCCACCCAAAAGGGGGAAATCTAGTGGCATGGGTGCAGACGATATGGAACCTCTCAAATCTGGCTACAATTTCTTCATTATCTGGGCAAATTCATCCTTCTCCATTTATTGGCGTATCAGACATTTACTGTTAAACTGAAAGCCTCATGGTTTTCCTCCAGAACAACTATTCTTGTTATAGCCGCAATTTATTACGCAGAGCCTTATACTCTATCGGGACTGTAATTCCAAAGGAATTACATAAAACACTATCAGCCCTTTAAAAATGAGGAAACTGCGTTTTCCATGCAAAATACACAATCTCGGGGATTTTGTTGCAAAGGGACAAAATACACTATCGACGCTTTATATCATTGTCGTGGCTTATAAATAGTCTTCGTGTTAATTCCGAAGAATTAACACTATCGGCACTTTAGAATTCAAAGGATTTCGTATTAAGCCAATAACACTATCGACACTTTCAAATCGGGCCTTCCAACTTTCATTCCTCCGATGCGATAATACGTGGCTATCGACAATCGCTATTAGCAATTCCAAACGACCACACAGTAGACTCCTGATTCAACTGTGCGATGCGACCACCCTTGTGGACCCGAAAACTTATCCAACTCGTTATATAGTATTTCGAGTCCGGCTTATTGGGGTTTCAGACTTTGGCAGTTCCACAGCCCTTTCCGCTCAACTTGCGACTCTACGATGCGATACGGGGTTCGGACCCGATGAAGATGTAAACCAAACTTAATAATATTTCAGGTCCCGAAACTCTTTCCGGACTAAGTATTTCACGATTTCTCTGTGTAAACAGGATTTTGGCCGCGGAATTCTATAAGGCAATTAAAGAAGCCTACGCTCGACAGTATGAAGGAAAAACACAATCTAAGGCTTTAACCAAGATATTAATTGTGAATAAGATTTCATTGATATTCAAGCTCAGGAAAAGGACATTAAAACTAATACACGCGTCTAATTAACATTCAACAGAGAACCATATATCAGATGCAGAGAGAGGTGTTTCTTCAGATGATAATGCTTCCGGGCACGACTCTCCCTCTGAGCCCTCCTGTCATTTTATTTATAATCAATAGATAAAGCCTTCTCGGCCAGTGTTGATAATATCGGTATCGGGAAAATATCGGCGAGGGTCCAGAAAATATCTTATCGGCAATATCGGCGAAAATATCGGCAAATATCGGCAAGCATAAAAAATAATTTTTTCAAATTTTTAAATATAGCCGATATTTTGCCGATATTTTCAAAATATCGCGATATTTTGCCGATATTTTCCGATATTTGCCGATATTTGCCGATATTTTCAAAACAGAAAATATCGCGATATTTTCTCGGCGATATATCGTTTTGCCGAAAATATCGCGATATTTTCAAATATCGCCGATATATCGCCGATATTATCAACAGTGGTATGACACACTCTCTTTATTGGAACTAACTTCGGGTCAGTAAGAGTAGTATGAGACACTCTCTTTTATCTAGAATTCAGTTCGGGTTAGTTTAGAATGGTATGATACATTCTCGATCACTTCTTCTTCTTCATAGTTCAGCAGAGCGCAGCAGAGTAGTGCAGAGCAGTGCATTGATGGCAGAGATAGTACCGACAGACAAATGGATTAGTAGATGGAGTTCTCCCTAGTTGAGAGGGAGTGTTAAAATTGGCAACTAGGGCCAAACTCCATGTGGGTCACCTTATTTGGGGCAGCTGATATTTTTCTTGGATTCCTCTCTCTGAGAGGTGTAAGATTGATCTAAAGATCATTTGATTCCGACATGTATATATGGAGATATTAATTTATTTATATTCTTGACAATTTTTCAAGGTTGGCCAGCGAGCAAATTAGTTATTTTTCACCTCCAACTTAACCGCAACGTTGCTACAAAAGGAGGAGACCTCAAGGCTTCATTTCATCATCTCATCTCATCGTTCTCTCTCTTGTTTGGGTACACATTTCTGGAGCTGCTTCTCTCACACATGTGGAAGGACGAAGTCTGATTTTTTGTTAGGGCAACGTTGACTGAGTTTGATCAAAGTTGCAGGAGGGTTTTTGGACAACGTTATCTCTCCTTGAGTGCAGATTGGGTTAGGCTGCCTCTCCTTGGCAGACCGCAGTTTTGGACAACCTTCTGGATCCCTCCTTGACCTTGCGTTGACCAACATTGACTGTGCTAGGGTTGGCCACAGGGTTGACTGCAGTTGGCCGAAGTTTGTCAGTGATTTTCGGACTGTTTTTGGGCTGCTTCTCCTTGTTGTTGGAGGCCAAGTTGTTTGGGTTATTAGCCAAGATGATTGGACATCAAATCTGACTTGTTTGACCAACTTTGACTTTGCTGGTTAGGGTTTGCTATTGTTGTCATAAAATATCAGTTTTGTATATTTGTACTATCTCTCTCTCTCTCTATGCTGAACTATTGAAGATTATAAGAAGAAATGATCAAGGTTTTCCCCACATTGGGGTTTGTCCCTGGCTGGTGCCACATCTTGTGTCCTCTTGTCTTGGCTTGTCTTCTATTGTTTATATTTATGTTCTATCTGCATTTTACTATCATGCTGATGTGATTGCTAATCTGGAAATTGATATTGGGCTAGTAAGAAATTTGAAGTAAATTGCTCTTAGGCATAGAACATACCTAAATTAACAAAATGCAATCCTTACCTTGCGCTTTAGGCAGCCTTGTGATGAATTCCATCGAGATCTCTCCATTTCTGTTCGGGAATAAGTAGAGTTTGGGTAAGACCTATAGGATGTGTATGCTCAACCTTATTCTGTTGGCATGCCATGCATTCCTTGATGTATTTCATCACATCTTTCTTTAGCCCCTTCCATGAGAATCGTTCCCAGATCTGTTGGTACATATTGAAAAAACCCTAATGTGAAAACAATGGAATGTCATGTGTGATCTTCAAAATATTCTCCTTGAGTGTGGACTCAGGAACCAAGTATATTTTGTCATTAAAATAAATAACCCGTCAATTAATTTGTACATGTTGGCTTGGATGATTCGGTTGATAATTGCGTAGGAAAAGTGATTGTTGGCATACTCTGCTGAGAGGTGAGCCTTCCAATCTTTTGTAAGTTCTATGAGGGCACATGCTGTTGGTTTTTTGGAAAGTGCGTTGACTACAACATTCTTCTTTCCATTCACATACTCAATATCAAAATCATAAGCTTGGATATTGGTTACCCATTTCTGTTGCTGCTCGTTTAGGCCTTTTTGTCCCAAGAAATGATGTATGCTATTGTGGTTCGTCCTGAGTCTTGAGTACGAACCTGTTTCTCGCTAGATATTGTTTGAACTTTGCTAAAGCATGCATGATAGCTAACATGTCCTTGTCGTATATGGAATAAAGCTTTTCTGAGTCCTGAAGCTTCCGACTTTCGAAAATGATAGGATGGCCTTTTTGCATTAGGACAACCCTTATTCCTTCTCTTGACGCATCACACTCCAATATAATGGTTGACTAAAGTTTGAGAGGGTCAATACTGGACATGAACTCATCACTACTTTGAGCTTGTTAAACATCTTGTCAGATTCTTCTGTCCACTTGCAAGCCCACTTTTCTGTTAAATTTGTCAAAGGTGCGCTTAGCTGAGAGAAACCTTTGACAAATCGTTGGTAATAGTTGCAAATTTCGAAGAATCCTCGTAGTACTGTCAGGCTCTTGGGTGTGGGCCAGTCCAATATTGCTTGAATCTTTTCTTGATGAACTTGTACTCCCCTTGCGTTGATTATGTTCCCAAATAGAGAATCTTTGTCAACCCAAACTTGCACTTTGATGCCTTAACATAGAGGGACTGTTATTGCATGATGCTCAAAATTTTATCCAAATGCCCCAAATGATCATCCCATGTCTTGCTGTAAATGAGAAGGTCATCAAAGAAGACTAATAAGAACTTCCTTAGTTGCTTGTTGAAGATGTTGTTCATGCAAGATTGGAAAGTGGCAGGAGCGTTGGTTAGCCAAAAGTGCATGATCAAAAATCAAAATGTTCGTAGTGGCAACGAAAAGCTGTTTTTGACACATCCTTCTCTCAAACTTGGATTTGGTGATATCCTGAACGCAAGTCAGTCTTTGAAAAATATATTTCTCCATGTAGCTCGTCCAATAATTCATCAATCCTGGGAATGGGATACTTGTTTTTGATGGTTTTCTTGTTGAGAGCGCGGTAATCAATACACATCCTCCACGTGCCATCCTTCTTCTTTACCAAAACCACGGATGAGGCAAACATACTCGAGCTAGGTCTGATATGACCAATTGCTAATAACTCTTGGATAGCCTTCTCTATCTTGTCCTTGAATTTCTTTGGATGTCGATATGGTGTGGTGATTACGGGCTTGGCCCCTTCTTCTAGCTCTATAGTGTGTTCAAATCCTCTTTTAGGCGGTAATCTTGGGGGAATATCACCAAATACCTGACCATGCTTGTCCAACACCTTTTGGATCTCTGCTCTGTACTGTGGTTTGTCACTGTTGGGAGTCTTTTGGCTCGTAATCTTGCATTCTGTTGCATATGCTACATCTCCGGACCTAAAATGGCCTCCATCCTTTTGGTGGAAATGATCTGTGGTCCACCCTCTGCCATATCCCTCAAAACTACCTTACTTCCATTCGGTGCTTTAAATTTCATTTCCAATGTTTGGTAATCCATAGTTGTGCTTTACCAACAAATACAACCATTGGACCCCCAAATACCATATTAATATATGCCAAATCAATTACATAAAATTCACTAGTGAAAGTATAATTACCAAGTGTTCCACTCAAACTTGGGATCATCCATGTGCAATCCAAGTTCTACCCATCCGCTACTATTACATCAAGGCCTTTGAATTCTTCCGTGGGGAGCCCTCTCTTTGCTACTAGCGCTGCATCAATGAAATTATGTGTAGCTCCCTCATCAATCAAGGCGGTGATATGTTGTCCTTTGACAACTTGACCCTGAAGGTGTAATACCTGGGTGTTCCTGAAAGAATTGCAATCTTGACTTGGGGTCAAGATTTCTTTCTTCGTGAGATTTTTCCTCCTATTTAGCTTCTTCCTGAGGGTGTTCTTCCTTGGGACTGCTAAGCTTAGTGGGTTCATCATTGCTAGGTGTGGTTTCTTCTCCTTCTTTGTCGTCAGCTAAGTAACCGGGTTTGTCCATATAGCCTGGTGAATCGGAATCCTGTGTGTCCAGTACGATTCGCCCAAAAAACGAATCCTAAACTCGGATTCTTCGAATGCTATTAGGATTCGTCGAATCCTAAACAAATCCCGATTTTTGCCAGCGTGTCACGATTCCAGGATTCGTGTCCCAGAAAAGCAACTGCTGCGGGGTTAAAAAAGGCCGCATTTCTTCATTTCATTCACGCTGTTTATCATTTGGGTTGCATTGTTTGAGCTGTTTGCAAGGAGAGAAGGGTTTGGAGCAAGGAGCTAAGGGAGTGGAGTGTTCGACAAGGAGATTCAAGCACCAGGTAAGTGCATTTCAGCTCCATTTTTTTGCATTTCTTATTCTATTACAGCAGTTTGTATATGATTTTTTGTTTAAAATTTGTGCATGTTCTGTTCATTTCTTTTACAGTATTCATGGCTCAAACAAAGGCAGTAGTTAGGGGGCAAAGGAAGGGCAAGAATGTCTCCATTGGAGATGCCCCTCCTCCCCGAATATCATCAGAGTCTGCTGCAAGTAATGTTGATGGAAGAGGAGGACCTAGAGACAACATTGATAAATATCCATTGTGGAAATATGTCACAAGAGAGGATGGGACAAGCACCAAGGGGAAGGGAGGATGCAATGTGCAATGGAGATGCAACTTTTGTCAGAGTGCTTTCAAAAGCACATATTTCCATTTGAAAGAACATTTGTTGGCTTTACTAGGTTGTGGGATTGGAGCTTGTAAAGTTGTTTCTTTACAAAAGAGAAAAGAATTGGAAAAGGAGTTCACTGTTGGTATGGAAAATGTGGCTTCAAAATCAAGAAAACCCAAGAATGAAGACCCCTTTCCATTTTTGAGGAAAGCCACCACCAAATTTCCATTTGAGAGTTCTAATTCTATTGGGGGACAAGCAACAAAAAGAAGAGCAATTGCACTTGGTCCAATGGACAAGATTTTCCAAAAAGAGAGACGAGAAGAGCTTGATCTCACCATTGCCTTCTTCTTCTATCAAAACTTCATATCATTTAATGTTGCACGTCTCCCTCTATTTTTGAGATGTGCCGAGCTCTAACTCAGGGGTCCAGGCAGAGGTATGTTGCCTCCTGGGTCAGAGAAGCTGAGAACCAGCATTGTTGACGAAGGCAAAAAAAGAGGTGCAAAAAATGCTTGAGCCTATTGTAGCATCATGGCCAACATCTGGGGTTAGCATTGTTTCTGATGGATGGACAGATCCAGCACGACACCCAATCATCAACTTCATGGTGTCTTCCTTGACTGGTCCAGTTTTCATGAAAGCAATGGATACACTTGGAGAATACAAGGATGCACAATTTATTGGTGAGTTATTTATTAAAGTTATTGAAGATGTAGGTGTTGATTCTTGTGTGCAAATCATTACAGATAATGCATCTGTTTGCAAGGCTGCTGGCATGATTGTGGAAGCTAAATATCCACAAGTGTTTTGGGCACCTTGCATTGTCCATTCATTGAACTTAGCATTGAAATCCATTGCTTCTGATGTGCTTTGGATTGGAAGCATTATTGAGGATGCAAGACATATCCGTAACTTTGTGCAAAATCATACAAATGCCCTCACTATCTACAAGGAGTATACCAATCTATCATTGTTGAAGGTTGCTGATACACGGTTTGCTTCTTCATTCATGATGTTGAAGAGGTTGAGGGAGGTCAAGACCACTCTTGGGTCCATGGTTATTTCTGAGTTTTGGTCTTTTTGGAGAAAGACAAATCAGGTAGCCTCTAAAAGAGTGAAGGACACAGTGCTAGATGATGCTTGGTGGGAGAGGGTAGATCTAATTATTCGGATCATGGACCCTGTCATTTCTTTGCTTCGATTTGCAGATATAGAGAAACTTATCCTAGGAGAGGTTTATGAGGGATGGGATTCCATGATTGAGTTTGTGAGGAGCATTATTCTACAAAGTGAGTGCCCTGAGTATGAGACATCACCAGAGGCCTTCTGTGATACTACATAGAATATTCTTGTCAGCAGATGGGACAAGAATTGTACACCTTTACATTGTTTGGCTCACTCATTGAACCCCAAATACTACAACCATGAGTGGCTGAATGGTGGACCTTCCCGCAGATTCCCTCCTCACATGGATGGTGAAATCTCACAGGGGAGGAAAAAGGCATTCAAGTGGATTTTCCAGGATAGTGCATTGCTTGATGAGGTGGAGGATGCCTTTGCAAAGTTTTCCACTGGTAGTGGTCGATTTGGAGGTTATGATGTGATTACAGACAGGGGGGCTAAGAAGCCCTATTCTTGGTGGTCAAATCATGGGGCAACAAGCCCTCCTTTTCAGCAGTTAGCCATGAGGCTCCTCTCTCAGGTGACTTCATCCTCTTGTTGCGAGAGGAATTGGAGTACATATGGGAATTTGTATAGTGTGAAGAAGAGTAGGCTTGAGTAGTCCAGGGCAGGGACAATGGTGTATGTGCACACCAACCTTCGTCTTATTTACAGGCATAGGGAAGAGTGGTTGAGGGGAAAGACAAAGATGTGGGATGTCTTTCCTGATGATATGGGTCTGGACACCAGTGTTGAGTTGGCATTAGCCAACATGGATCTCAATGATCCAGTGCTAGAGCCTACTAGATTTGATGACTTAGAGGGGTCATCCTCCACAACAGCAGATGCAGAGGCGACTATGGATACAGGGGAGGATGAGGATGCAGAGGAGAGCAGTGGGGACCATGATGAGGAGGACATTGATGCTGATGATGAGGATTGATGCCTTGAGGCTTGTATACCTGTAGTTGTTTTATATTTTCTATTTCTATTTGCCATTGGCATTGCACCAGCACTACCTATGTAACACATTTTGATTTGATGACTTAATGAGAAAACTACAATTGTCAGTGTCTTTATCTTACTCTCTTGTAGTTGTAAGTTGTCTTTCAGTTATAACTTATGAATTATGAATCATGATTTATGTGACCACTGACGTGTATTTGAATTTTGTATGTACTATGCATGCTATAGATGAAGATCTATGTTTGAAATCAATGAATTTGTATCATTAATTAAAATTTGTGTAAGAAATATATGTATATATATATATGTATATATATATATATATATAACGAATCCTATGTGTCCTGTTCCGGGGGGTCAACGTGTCCGAATCCGATACTATGAATCCCGAATCCCCATGTCAGGGGACTTAGGTCGTCAGAGAGCACTTCGATGTAGTGAATCTTCCCCTTTCCTATACAATGATGTCCAGGTTCCCATGGTTCCCTGCAAGTAAAACATAGCTTTTTCCTCAGTTAGCTTCGAGTTTCCTCATCTAACTTGTCCCTTTTGGGCCAATCACATTGAGGGGCGTTTTTCTCATTTTATGGGGGAATGAAAGGTTTGGGAGGGGCTTTAGATTTCACTGCTGCATTCCCCATATCACGAGTCTTCTTGATAGCCTCCTGAAGGGTAGAGGGGTTGAATGCCTTGACCCAACCTTGTAGGGGTTCGGCTAATGCTTCAGCAAAGAGCATGACCAGTTGCTCTTCAAATATATTTGTCACCATGACTGCAGTTCGTTTGAATTCTGCAATAAACTTTTCATGTGATCTTGTTTGTTTGAGTAGTGCCAAATTGCCAATTCTCTAAAGTTGGATCACTGGGTTCCTCCGATCAAATCTTTCTATCAACCTTTGTGTAAAATTTTCAAATGTCAAGTTGGCATGTCCCAATGTTACTAGATCATGATACCACCATTCATGCGTTTTCCCTTTTAGATGTAATGTGGCAAATTAGATTGCATCTGCTTCTGTCATCGGATTGAGCTTGAAGTAGGTGTTCAATTTTTGCACCCAATCTTGTGCTGTACATTTAGATGATCCATCAAATGAGGGTAGAGGAAGTTTACTCACCTTGCGTGCCAGTTCAGCATTTGGCTGTTCCGTGCGTCTATTTTTGTATCTGAAATTGCTGTATTCATTGAAGGGCATGGCTGCTCGAGTGTTTTCCTCCAGTCTTGCTTAATCCCGAACATATTTGTTAAGAAGTTGATTTGTCTCAACTTCTTCTTGGAATGCCATTGCTTGATTATTTGTGAACTGTGGAAGCAATGGTTGGTGATTTCCTCCGCTATTTGTTCAGGTATGGGGTGGACCAGGGTTATGGCTACCACTTCCATCAGTGGTGGCTCTGTTGTTGCTAGTATTTTGTTGTCCTGTGAGATGAATGATCAGCTGAGTGAGTTGTTGCTGTCCTTGAGCCAATACTTGTGCCAGTTCCCGTTGCTCTTGAATCATTTGTTGCCCTTGCTGTTGCAACTGCTGATGCATCTGCTGTTGTCCCTGAATCTCAATTCATGTAGCAGAATGCCTGGGTTGAATGATGGTATTCCTTCTTCGTCTTACTGTGACGTTGCTTGTATCTGCAGGAAGCATACAAGGCTCATATCCTCATAGCTGGTAGGATTCTTTGTGCTCTGATATCATTGTAATGAGGCAGTGAGATGTTTCCCTAGCTTACCGTCGCGTTTTTATAAAAAATGCAATCAAAGGTATCAATCAATGCTGCAATTTTTATTCACACTGTAAATTCTGCAATTCAAATTCAACTGTAAAATGCACTATTGTGATAACAGTGCTAAACAATGTTCACTGAAATTTCAATAGTTCAGAAAAACCAGTCCACAATTTGCACTCCAACAACCTAATTATGCAACAACGTAATTATTAGCAATTCACAACAATCCATCTACAAGTTCCACAAATCTCTGGTAGACTTCGATTCCACATAGATTTTGAGATCTATGTATTTCTAATTTACTGTTGCCAGCTCTTGACTATTAATCTGACATGGATACTTCTGTTGGGGGGGTCGGATCCCTTGAGCTGCAGACCGAAACCCTTGATGACTGTGTAATCTCCTGTTCTCAAGAGCGGCTAACCCGTGAGCTCTCAACAACCCAGTCACACGTGATGAGTTTGTAACACTTCGGATGATCACTCCAGAACCTGGGATCAGAACTACTGTGAAAAAAAGCCCTAATCGCAGGATTAGGGTTTGGACCTATATAGTTTGGATGTCCACAGAGAGCCGCAATTCCCTCTGGAAGAAATTTGCATCAAACCTCGTTGAGATCCTGGGCCAGAACATAATTTAATTATCAAACGCCTTCGTGAATTACTTCCTGTGCCAATGATCAAACTCTGACAGAAATGTGCGTGAATTCCAATAGGAATTCTGCACTTAGAGAATTTCGCTTCTCTTCAAATAAGAATCCTGTGCCAGTCAAAATGCAAGGTAACCTTGCTTGCTCTCCAAGTTCATTCTTGTGCCCAACAGGAAGAGAGAGATAACCTTTGCTACCTTCAAAATGATCCTCGCTATCCTTCACTACCTTCAAAAGATCCTCGCTATCCTTCGAAAGATCTTTGCTACCTTCAAAAGACTTCCAGAAGTTCAAACATATACAGAAATAACCTCACTGCCCAAAATTAAAATTCTTGTGCCCAAAACAGAGAAATTGATCCAGCAGAATTTCGCTCCTTTAAAAAAGTTCCTATGCCAAAACAAAGAGAGGAAATGGAGGGATGTCAACTAGGGTGGAATCTTTCACCACCGAAATTGACAAGAGAGAGAAAGGGGTCTAAAGTTTAAACCCTCAGAGCTAATGCTCAAGAACAAATGAATTGATCCACACTTGATGCTCCCAATGAATTCACCCCTCTCATATGTATAGATTTCCTAGAGGGGTCTCTTTTTTTTAATGATTGAGTAGACTTTACTTCAAACCTCAATTTTGTTTTTTTTAAACCTCAATTTTGTTTTTTTAACTTTTTCGCCCAGCTGCTCCAAAACTTGCCCAACAGTGGGTAAATTTGGGGGTTTCCCCCTTTATGGAGAACTATAGCCTACGGGGATGGATAGGCTATTATGTTCCATTCGTCCCCAATTTGTAGAGGACGTTACCTTTGTCAGTACCAATGCATAATCCTGTTGAGTTCTCTATACAATATAGTCTTGGACATACCATCACTTCAACATATGGTTTCAGTAGCTACCTCTGAATAGCTGAAATTAATCTTAGTTGCGTTATTCATAAAGAAACATCTGTCTGATAATCAGGTAATTCTCTGGAGGCATCTATTTCCTTACTGATTATCAGCCTCACACCACTTAGCAAGCCACCTTTTTACATCCTTGCTTGAGGGAAATTCTCTCTCTGCTTTAGCCTGTAACAGTTGGGTTACAGTACAATAGAGGCCCTAGTGTAGTGGATGCAGTTTTTAGCCTTCCTTTTTTCCTCTGCTCTTTCTATAAGTTATGGCTTGTACATAAGAAATAGTAGGTTGGGATCAGCATAAATACTAAGAGAGATGTATTGAATTGTCTTGATATTTATTAATTTTCCTTCCTAATTATTGTTTCAGAATTTGAAGTCTGTTAACTTTCTTTATGAAGAATGTGCCCCATGTTTGTGTTTCATTGTATCTACATATCTGTGTTGTTGCTGCTGCATATTTAAAATCTTCACAATGATACACTAAAAATTTCATGATAAGGACAGGACTTTTGGGTCTTGAAAGAAAAAAGAATAGGGAAGAAATAACATTTATATGTTTATTCAATGAAGTGTTTTTTTGTGCAGCGTGTTGAAGCAGAGCAGATAAGAGAAATTCAAGACACAGGAGCAAATGTTAAGGATGGGCTGCGAGAGTTAGAAAAGCCAAGTAAAAAGGTTACATCAGTTTTCTGTAATAATGAGTGGAGAGATCTTTCTTACAGCTGGAAAAGTTCAGAAGCAGCAGTCTCGGCTACTCAAAATACTAATAGAGTTCTTTCCAATAATAACTTGGGGAGGGATGAAATTTCTGCTTCAATGTATCAAAGCCAGAGCAATACTGCCCCTGTTAAACTAGGAAATTCAGATGATATTGCACAGAATATGCTTGATCTTCTCTTGGGACCAGCGTTGGGATACTCTCAGAATGAGGATAAAAAGTCCCAAGATCCCTTGGAGGAGGTGGATTCTGTTCTTCATTCAAATGAACCTGAGAAGAGAATGGAGGAAGCCCCCCTGTTTAAAAAGAAAAGCAGTCTTAGAGACAAGGTATCAATGCTTTTAAGTTAATATGTACATATTGTACCTGTACATCAATTAGACAAGCTAACGATGCTTCCACATTAATATGTACATATTGTACTTGTACATCAACTATCTTTAAAAGAGTGAAATTGGTATTTTGACCCTGTCATGTAGAAGTAGATAGATAAAAGGTCTAAGCCAATTAATTTTAAATCATCAGTATTTTTACAAGATAAGATGATGGTTATCTTGGCTCAAGCTGATTGACTAGTATGCAGTTGATGAAAATTTGGATTTGACTCTATTTTTAGATACGCATGGGTTTCGTCCATGGTGTATCACACAAATGTTCCTCACTCTGGTGCTAACAACACTTAGAAGTGCCTGTGTGCTTTGTGGGTCCCTATTGTTTGGGTTGTCGCCTCTGTGATATGCAAGCTTACTGATCCATAGTGACATAACTTTTGTTGTAGATTTCGCTCCATGTTAATGCAACTACAGCTATTCACCATAAAATAAGTTGGCTTGATTCCCATTTTACAGGAGTTTCAGTTAATTTGCTAAGTGTCTGTTTTGCTAAAACTAATCCTCAGAAGTGCATCTCCATCTGGCCTAGTATTAGACCGAGAAGTTGATTTCTTCAGTTTGTGCCTTACACAAGTGGCATTAAATGTCTAATAGATAATATCTATTTTTCACATATCTCGGCAGGTTTAAAAGTACATTATCCAGAAGATCCTGTATCTAAACAATCCTTCTATGTTAGCAAGATTTTCCTTGGAAGGCTTTCTCACGGATTGCTTTTGTTTTAAACTTTGTATGCTTCTTGGTATTCCGCCACCAAATGTTCATCTAAATATATACCCCCAATTCTGTATGATCCTCCTGGATCAAGAATTAAATTATTTTGGACTATGTTTATACTTGTATGGACCTGAGTTGTGGCCTTGATTTGGGTGTATGAAAATGATTTTAACGAGTATTCATGTTGTTAAACATATCTAAACGATATTTGATATGACATATGTCAAAAACGCTTCAAAGCGCATTCTCACAGTTCATATATGAGATCAATTTGTTGACAGTTAGCCTCTGTAACTAGCTTAAGAACTTGCAAGTTAAGTTACAGCAGCTAGTTTTGTAAATTTTTTCTTCTTAATAAATTTAACTTCACAGGATATATTATATTAATCTGGCTTTGAATAACTTTGAAAGGAACATTGAAATATCCTGGGGATTGAACACATAATATAGGGTTAGGGTTGAGCATATAATATTGAGCTGCGGACTAGGAAATGGGGATAATCAATAGATACCTACGTAAATACATGATGGCGTGTGGATGCATTTTAATTGCTCTTTACTGATGGATGTATTAGATCAATCTGGCTTTGAATAACTTTCAAAGAGAAATTGACGTGTGCTTTGGGTTGAACATATAATATTGGGCTAGGAACTGGGATAATCTTCTTTTTCTTTTTGCCCCAAATAAAAGTCTTGTAATTTTATTGGTGAAAAAAAATTACATATAAGGTGCTTATAGCACTCCAAAGAGTCGGAAACCCACAGCTTTGTCCAAGAGCATTGGATCCTAAAAATTTCCTTAGGATGGTCATATCAATAATTACATTGGTTTTCATTCATGGAGTATATCAATCAGTCAGTCATAAAGAGTGAACAATAAATCTCCTATCCAAAAAACTGTAAAAAAGGTTTTCCTGTGATCTTCTGTTTCTGTCAGTTATCTAGCCAAAGCCAAGAGTCATGAAAAAATTCTGACTGCTTGATTTTTTTAATTTTTCATATGCCTCAGTCCAGTGTCAGTTCAACTGTTGAGAGGGGTCGGTGACCTGATTCCTCTCCCTGAACACATATAAGTAAAGGAAGAAACTAAATGCTGAATGTTTTGAAAAGGAGGTTGAAGAGAGTAGTTTTGAATCCTTGAAAGACCCTTCATCCAATTTATGACTAGCTGTAAGTTGCCATAGATGTGAAGATGGATGAGCCCTTGTTCTTGAGCAAGGTGAAGCAATAGTTTTAGAGCCATGAGTTCAGCAAAACTGTTAGTTGCAGCCCCAATACCTGCAGAAAATGCTAATGAGTAGGTGACGAAGAGAACTCCCCCTGCATCTATTTGAGGAGAATTTCCCTGAGCTGCACTATCAAAAAAATCCCAAGGTATGTCAGTTTGGATCTGCGATTCTGGATGAGGCTTGCTACACTGAGATTTGGTGGACTGATAGAATGCATCTAGGATTACTAGATTGTGAATTGCTCTTGAGGGTTGAAGGTGGTTTCTTGTAAAAAGTGGCATGATTTCAGTCTAACCACACTCCCAAGAAAACGTGAAGGGCAGTGCCTTTTGCTGTTTCTTGTGCTGTGAAGTGAAACAATTTGAGAGAGCTGCTTCGATGGAGTAGCTTTCCTTGACATATGCTCGTCCATGATCTCTTTGGATTTCTGCCCCAACAAATTGGCTGAAAGGGCATGTGAGAAAAATGTGACAAATGTATTCCACTACTTGGTGACACAAAGTGCAGTATCTTGGCCCTTGGAAGGATCTTTTTCATAAGTTGTCCAATGCGAGTGCTTTATTTCTGAGGATAAGCCACATGAAGAGTTTTGCGTTGGCCAGGTATTTAAATTTCAATGGCTCCTTCCCTCACCAAAGGTTTGAAACCAATTTTTGATCTCAAGTGAGAGCAATATATCTGGATTTGAGTGTATATCCACCAACTGGATTTTGAACACAAATAAATTGATTGAGTTGATCAGGGAGAGATGCAAAGGAGTTGTGGATGGTGTGGGTGTACTTTTCCCAGGCAGGAGACTAGTCCCCATCTAGCTGTAGGTCAAAATTGGATAGCCAATTGTTTGTACTCCAAAGTTCAAACCATGTCCCTCTGGGCCACTTGATTGAGGCACTCGAAGCCATCCTTGTTTAGCTTGCAGAACAATGGGTCTTGATGGAGATGGTTATTTATACTACCAATCCACAAATCTTTTTCTATAAGGACATACGAGCGATCAACTATTTTCTAGTGCATCCCTTGATTGACAAGGAGGAATGCCTGAACAATATCTTTCCAAATGATGGGTCCATTTTGCAAGGACTTTGCTGGAGTCTTGATCCAATCCATTATGGAGGATAGACCCATGTATTTTGCTTTTATTACATGAGCCCATAGTTTTTCACCTTGAATTAAAAGCCAATACTTTTTGCTGCTAGAGCCTTGGAGGACATGGAGATGTTTGGTCCCATCCTCTTAGACCCTTTGGGATTGCAAGATTCTTCTAGTGGGTGAGTACCATAGTCATTTTACCTTCACATGTTTCCCATAGGAAGTGAAAGTAGGATTGCCTAATCTTTTCCAAAGTTCCTTTTGGTGTCCAAGCCAAGGAGGACCAGTATATAGGAATGACCTCTATAGTCTTTTTGTCTTCGTATCCAACGTGGAGGAAGTGAAAGGAGGATTTCCTGATCTTTTCTAGAGTTCCTTTCGGTATCCAAGCCGAGGACCAATATACAAGAAGGACCTCTAAGACAACTTTTACTAGAACCTATTTTCTTGGACGAGAGAGGCACCTTTTACATCAAATATGGATTCTTTTCTTAGTTTTTGCTAAGAGCCATAACTAATACAACTTATTGTAATTGTTCGATTTGAGAATGAATCCCAAATACTTGAAGCAACAACCAATATCCTCAATCTGGAGAGCTGATATTTGATAAAGGCTTTTGGCCACCCTTGGGTAGCCCCCATGAATACATCGATGATTTGGATCTATTGATTGTCATTCTAGGGCTCCTAGTTGCTCAAGGTACCTCAAATTGCCATCACGGAGAATCAAGATGTCATCAACAAAGATTAAATGTGAATACTTTGACCCTACTGCTATACCTTTGAAACATTTCTAGATAGGGCATCCTTTATGTGCTTGTTGAGAGCTTTAGCCACAAGAAGGAACAAAAGTGGCAAAGAGGGGAAAACCTACCTCAAGCTTTTTTCAACATGGAAAAAGGGGTGACTGCTCCATTTATAAGGATTGCAAAAGAGGTTGTATTAATGTAGTTCAAAATGCATGATACAAAAGAGTGACAAAATCTGAAGTGGATGAGAAGCAAATGGGTGTAGAGTCAATTGAATCTATCAGATGCCTGTAATGGATAGAATTTGTAGAATGTTGCTTTCTAGTTACTTTTGTGCATATAGTATAGACCTTCTTGGGCAAAACTAATAGCTTACTGGATTTGTCTTCCCTTTAAAAACCCAAATTGCTTTGAGGAGATTTAGGTAGAGAGAATATCCTTTAAGTGAAGAACAATGATCTTTGAGATATTCTTAGAAATGGAATGACACGCGGAAATAGATCAAAACTACTCAAAAGTGGATGGGTTGTTAGATTTAGGGATTAGGGCAATGAAGGTAGTGTTTAAGGGTTCTAAGACCTGACCATAGGTTTTGGAGTACACTACTTTAAGCATGCCATCTCCCATGAACTGAAAGTAACCTAGGAAAAATTCAATTGGTAGCCCATCTAGATGTGGGCTTTTATCTGTAGAGAAACTATGGGGTACAACTCCAAACTCCTCCTTGGCTATCTTTGCCATCAAATGGGCATTCCCTTCTTGATTAGTGAAGTGGGAAGCCACATGGAGGATAACATTTATGGTAGCCCTCGAGTCCTTATGTAGGTTTTTGAAGTACTTTATATCTCCTTATCTCAATTCTATGAATGTTGTTGCTTGAGAACCGTTAAATCTTGATATGGCCCAAATAGAATTTATTGCTTTCATTCTCCACCCTTGCTTTTTGTCCAACATAATTTCTCTTCGTCGATCCTTTAGGGCTTTGAGTAGATCCTTATTTTGGTCTAATGAGTAACCCTCACCTTTCAAAACTTCTCTTATTTGAATTTCATTATCTTCAGGGAGCTTGAAATCTTTCTCCTTTTTTAGCTTTGCCCATGTTAAAGCTATTGCTTTTGATTGCTTGAGATTTTCTTGGATTCAATTGGATAGGAGGAGAAGCCCGATCATTGGGATCAAAGGGTCTCCATACATACTTTAATGCTTGAATGAAAGATGGATCTTCAAACCGGTGAGGGTTCAACTTAAATGGGCAGAGGGGGCTTTTGTATTGAAATTTCTGTTTCCAAGAGGATGGGACAATGATTAGAATCTCCTTCGATAGCTATCCATTGGCAAATTTTGAGGTCGACCTCCAAGAAGAGCTTGAAAATTAGGATCCTTTCCAGTCTTTTTGCGATTCTAGCATCCCCCATCCTTGTTTTCCTCCAACTAGGAATTAATTTGGGTAGTTGAATGTTAAGGACTCCCGTCCTCTATAGCTTTTTAAAGAGAAAGTCCAATAGTAGATCTAGGTGAGCAACGATGCTCCAAATTTCACTAGCCTCCAAAGTGAAATTGAGTTCACCTCCAATTATCACTCCTCCAATGTGAAACAAGGGATCTTAAAGGGTAGCATTCCAAGACTCTTTTCCATTAGAGTAGGGGCTTATATCCAAGTCATAAAGAGGAGCTCAACAACAAGAGCCGATTTTATGGACTAGGCGTTGGTGAGCTTCAGGGGCTCCTCTTCTCAATCTAGAAATCAAATCGCTCGATTAGCCAAAAACGTCAATTGCTAGAAAGTCTCATTTTGGCATGGAAGAGGCTAGAACCTAGGACGCTGTTAAAATTGGCAACTAGGGCCAAACTCCATGTGGGTCATCTTATTTATCACAGTTGATATTTTTCTTGGATTCCTTTGATCAAGAGGTGTAGGATTGATCTAAAGATCATCCCATTCCGATAAGTATTCATGGAGATATGAATTTATTTGTGTGATGGGACATTTCGTCAAGGTTGACCAGCAACCAAACTGACCCCACTTGTGCTCCACGTTTTAGTATAAATACAAGTGCCTAGCAAAGACAACTCACTTGAGACCTCTTCTTCTCCACTCATTTTGGGTTTTAGTGGAGAGAAGAATACCAAAGTGGAAATGCTGTCTTAGAAGAGTGTTCTACAGATGAAATACCCTCACTATTATGGAAGGAATGCTGTCACACCTAAACGTTGTCTTAGAAGGGTGTTCTACACATAAAATGCCCTCGCTGTTATGGAAGGAATGCTCTCACACCTAAACACTGTCTTAGAAGAGTGTTCTACACATGAAATGCCCTTGCTGTTATGGAAGGAATGCTCTTACACCTATACACTATCTTAGAAGAGTGTTCTACACATGGAATGCCCTTGCTGTCATGGAAGGAAAAACCCTCATCCTACATGTAGTCATGAAAAGTATAGAAGGAATGCTCTCACACTTAAACGTTGAGATAAAGAAGCCACACCTTCAACTATCCTTAACGTTGTTGTAAGGATGCTCTAACTGTTGTTTTGAACACAATCATGAATGATAGATCCAATCGCTGTCTTAACAGAAGCCTATTGCTGTCACTCTATTGCTGTCACAGAGGAGAAGACATTGACATTGTTATGTGCTAGGCCGCAGGCCATAGCACTATAGCTAGCCACCTTGGTCTTATGATGAATGCTGTAACATGGTGTAACTCAATGAGGCTGGACATATTGATGGTGTATCATGGCGTAGCTCAGTGACGCTGGACATAGTGATGGTGCAACATGGTGTAGCTCAGTGATGCTGGACATAGTGATGGTGCAACATGGTGTAGCTCAGTGATGCTGGACATAGTGATGGTGCAACATGGTGTAGCTCAGTGATGCTGGACATAGTGATGGTGCAACATGGTGTAGCTCAGTGATGCTGGACATGGTATGATGGTGCAACATGGTGTAACACAGTCATATGCACAACATGGTGATGGAGTCACCTTGGAGAATCAGTTGAAGCAACATGTCTTCAACTGAGTTCAACTACCTCATGTATCATCTTCTTAGAGATGATCTCTACTCTTATTATGACAAGTCAAAATGTTGATTTCTGATGTATATGCTCTCTCTCTCTCTTTCTACTGAACTATTGAAGAACATATAAGAAGAATTGATCAAGGGTTCCCCACATTGGGGTTTGTCCCTGGCTAGCGCCACATCTTGCGTCCTCTTGTCTTGGCTTGTCTTCTGTAATCTATATTTATGTTCAATTTGCAATTTTCTTTAACGCTGATGTGATTGATAAGTTGGAAAAGATATTGAGCTAACTGTGAAAATTGAAATAAATTGCTCTAAGAACAAAACATACCTAAAATTAACATGGTATCAGAGCTGAGGTGAAGACAAAGCCCCAGCAAGAGTGAAAGAGCAATCATCGTAGACAGTTGGGTAAGGAAAAAAGGATCAATGGATTCCTCATCCCTCTTCAAATTCACCAAGGGTGAAGTTGAAGCAGAGAATATTATCCAAGTGGCGCAACAAAAGCTTTCGATGACCTGAAGATCACTTCAATGGAAAGTTCGGATCTAAGGGTGGAAGGAAACGCAGATGCCTTTCTTACAATAAGTTCGACCATTATGTGAAGGAGTGTCCAAATAATAGGGACACATCACTTGATGAAGATGACAATCATTCCAGGGACATCTTCAATAATCAAAGGAATGACAAGTAATGCAGGTCATCAAGGAAACGACCGACTCTTCAAAGAAAGCAAGGAACCCCAGGTATGAAAAATCAAATGTTGTTTCTGATAAGATAAAGAAGTGTTATCTTGTATTGGCCCTCTCCTTCAGACTCTTTGAGAATCTGGCGTATTGATTGTGGTGCTTCAAAGCACTTCAACAGATAGAAGGGTGCTCACTCTAATTTGGTAGAGATGGAAACAATCGTGGGATTATACTTGGAGTCGATGCCACTTATCCCGGAAGGGGTGTAGGGAATGTTACCCCTCAATTGAATGAGGGTAACTCGATTCATTTACATAATCTCTTTTATGTACCTGATTGCAAGAAGAACTTGGTGTCCATTCGACAATGTAAGTCAAAGGTTTCAAGGTGGCATTCATCAATGGAAAGGTATGTGTTTGAAAATGGATTTTTCAAAGATGCTTTTGAGTTTAGGGTTGGAAATTTGTATCTAAGTTGCAGGATGGTCCATTGGGGATCATGTCAATTGACATATCTCATCTACAACACTAGAGGTCTACTTATTATAGGACCCTATCCGATGTGAGTCAGATGGTGACTAGGATGCCTGAATTCAAAAAGAGCATGAAGGTACATGTCTGAGATTTACCGAAGGAAAATCTTACAAGGGGACCATTCCCCTCATGTAGCACGGCCACAAGAACAACTTGAGGAGTTTGAAATTCATGATCGGGAATCTCATGTATGCACGTGGAAGAAAACCCTCTATAGCAAAACATCCCGAGCTTAGTATGAGAGGATTGATAGTTGTCTGATGAAGCTAAGATTCACTAGGTGTGAAGCCGATCCAAACCTTTGCTTGAAGGTTGTGGATGATAGACCTCTCATACCGACACCTTCTGAGAATGACCTCTTTCTGACAGGTGCAGACCCTCTTATTTGCAGAAGTAAGAAGGAGTTGGATTCTGGATTTGGAATGGTGAACTACAAGCCCATGACTACCTCGATGGAGCTTAACTTTAAGAAGTTATGTGGTAGTGATGTTGGACCAGATTTGGGAAACGCCTCTGAGTTTCATAAACTCATTCGCATTGATATTCTTTGTGAACTTCCATCCGGACATATGTTTTGCAGTTAACATGATGAGCTCATATATGGTTGAGCCTCACTGAATTGGTGCCAACAATCTTTTGAGATATCTTCGGGGCACAATCTCTCATGGATTGAGATACACTATTAGAAATGTGGAGCTGCATGATTATTCAAACGCTGACTGGGTGGGCAATGTGGAGGATCATAAGAGCACTTTTGAGTGCTTGTTCTCTTTGGGTTCTACTTCGATATCCTGGATGAGCAGGAAGCAAAAGTTGGATGTTATAAGCATGGCTGAGATCGAATACATAGCTACGAGTATGACTCGTGTAAAGCTACTTCGCTGCGGAAGCTCTTCAGTGAGCTATTTGTACACATGATGGATACCACTGTGATCTTTTGTGTCAATCAGGGGGGATTCGATTGCTGAGAAATCCCGTATTCTATGATTGCTCCAACATATAGACATTAGATACTACCTTATCCGGGATATGGTATGTAGATGAGTGAGGAGGCTCCATCGCATTGAGATTGATGTATAGGTCGTAGAGATTCTATCAAAGCCCTAGGGAAAGGTCAAATTTGTGACTTTCCCGAACGACTTGGAGTTATTGAGAGACCCTCTTATGAGGGTCCTGCATGATGCATGCATTGAGCTCTGGGAGCTTCGGGGGCCTTGGGGTACTTCTTGGAGCAACAAGCGACCATAGGGCGACTCACCCTCCCCTAATGGTGCGTTGTGTATAGGGTGAATGGCTCAACCTTCCCTTGTGATACCTTGTGGCGACTTAAGGATAGGATGAGTGGTTCTCCTGTCGAGGCATTCTACCCATGCAGTTTGAGACTCATGAGAAGTACCTTTCATCTGGCCAATGATCAGGGAAATGGGATTTGGGACCATAGTAGTACTATTGATGGGTGCATCGTTGTATCTACCGTACGCTCTGTTATGCCCCTATACTAATAGCTGTCATATATCATGATTGACTTGATCTAGTTATGAAATATGTTCATAATTTTACAAGCTGCAAAGGTTTTTCATATTTATGAAAAATAAAAAATAAAAAAATGTAAAGAGGGTATACCCTTGAAAAAGAATAAAACGGTGAAAAGAATAATAAGAGGTCAAAAAATAAAAGAAAATGAACCTCAACAAAAAGAAAAAACTAGGAAAGTGTGCAAGTCTAAATGCCACTACTTTTTTACTTTTGTATAATAGAAATTATGTGCAGTTTGTTACCTATGCCACAATTCATGAGTAGTCAATCAGTTTAAGCTTGACTAGCTCATGTTTTCAATTTCATGTTTTAGAAATAGAGAATAAAGATCTGACCAAACAGTGTAAACTTGCCAGATAAGTAGATAGGTAGAGTGAATAACAGGAGCTCAACAGTTTAATCTGAGCCATTGGAATGTAATAAGTGTAGATTTAGATAAGTATCACTATATAAAAGAAAATAAAGTTTGGAAAGGGTTTGTCAGTCTAAGTGCATCCTAATAAAGAAGTGAAAATGTTAGGGTAAAGTAGATGATCGTTGCAGAATAAATGTGTGATGAATGATATGTCTAAATGTGCAAATCTTTTTACTTTCAATATAAAGCAAAGACATGGAAGACACATCAAGCAAGCAAAGTCAAAATAATTAATTCCCCTACTTTTTTCCCCTTAAGTTTCACTAATTTCCCCTAAGTATTAAGGGCACTTACAAAGTTAGAGGGGCTCAGAGCATTTCTCTGATTTTTGGATGGACCACACCCTCGGCCCAATAATTTGAAATACCTAAAGTACTTAAATCCTCTTCCTCAAACAATTACCCCTTCATAAAGTCACTCACTCATTTTATAAAGCAAATTAAAACATTTTTCATAAAAACCCTTTTATACATTTTCGCCTAAGTCAAATATGTTATATGATGAAATACTTTTGGAAAACATTGGACTTAGCGCTTTCCCATTCATTTGGTCATATTAACCATTAATGTTTTATTATATAATTTCCAAATAAAAGAAAATTACCCATGCCCGTATTATTATATTATGTAAAACCCCAAATTATTACATATCCCACCTCGATGGTTAAGTATAATCGTAAAACAAATAATAAAGGAGATTAATTAACTAACCTGTAGTTGATTAAAAACCCAACCCCGCCACCTTTAATGAGAATTAATTTAGTCACCCGGTCTAATTAATAACTCTCCCAAACCAATCAAATTGCCCTCAATATGATTAATTCTTTTAATTAATATCGGGCCCGCCCCTGTTATCCATCAGTCACTTCATCACCTTGACCACTGTTCGATCGGATCCCTCAGATCCGACGGCTATCGCTCGTATTGCGCAGGCCTTTTGGTCGACCTTTAGCGTCCGATGTGAGCGGTTTCTCAAATAGTGCCGATGCTATGTGTCGAAAGACGTATGGAATTGCGTGGCTCCCCCCAAATACCACTTACCCTCCAATAGCGGTGCGATGAAACCTGCTTACCATCTCCACTAAACGACAAAGCTGTCCCATCAGTCAGTTAAAGCCAACAATAATTTTCGTTTACCCACCAATATCAACCATTTACTCGTTTAAACACAAAAACCCCAGTTTTGCTCGTTTTCCCCTGATTGTGCAGTAAAACCCTATGGAACCCATCTGCGCCACATGAAGCTTCTATTAACCGATTCGAGCATGGTTTCCCTCCCGAAAAGCATTTTGGACTCACTCCACAGAGCTTTCAAGCTCAAATGAAACCTTTTTGACCTCCCCTGCAAGCCAATGCTTTCTTAACAATTTGTTTTGTTTTACAGGTGATCAGAAGACCACAACGTTGGATAAACAATCTTAATACTAGTCATAAGACCTATTTACTCCAAGATTGTTATCAAATCTATTCAAACATAGATGGAAGATAAAACATACAGTAAAAAGACAAGCAAATGAAACATGAAATTAAACGATTTACTGTTGAAACAAACAGTAAAAACCTAAACTAAACATTGAAGGTAAAAGGACACAGTAAAGATCAGTCAAAGTATATCAGGGTTAAAGAGTATCAAATTGAAGACCAAATCAAGTAAATCAGCTAGGATGAAGATAAATAGCAAAGAAGACAGTTACAAAACAGAGTATACAAATTCATGTCAAAGTGAAGACGGATGAAAAAACAGAGTGGTAAAAGTAAAAAGTAAACAGTGAACAGTAAAAGTAAACATGAAGACATTAAGGATTAAACAAAGATGAAAACACTTTTATCAGCTACAATGAAGTTTATCTAAAGTAAAAGTGAAAAACAGTGAAAAGAAGTTTAAGGTTAAAAGATGAAATTAGAGCAAAAATGGTACATTCTTCAGAAATTTCCTGTTTAAGTCATAGTTTTGCAGAAACTATTGTGGCCAAGCCAAGAAGTATTTGGAGAAATTGGAGGAGGTTTTTGTTCCTAACAGGCCAAGATACAAAAACCTATCTCATTTTTTACACAGATATTACCAAAAGGGAGATAAGTGCATTTCTTCACAGCCTATTTTCTAGTTTGTGCAAAATCTTGTTTTTGACATTTTTTTGTAGAGAATTTTGTGAACAGTGAGAGCCAAATTTTGGGAAACTAAGAGAGGTTTATCTAAAAAACATTCTTATATACAATAACCTCTTTCACTTTTTACATATCTATCACGGATTGAGATATAGAAGTGTATCATTGGACCCTATGTTTGCAGAATTTCTGGGGCAGAATGCACAAAGGAAGGATGCAGTTAGTGACTGGGATGCCTCATCATCAACTAAGAGTTGCTATCAAATTCGACTTTCACTTCTTTGTCACCATAAATCCATAAAATTAGTCCCAAATAGATTCATTAGTTTTGAATGTTCTTTATTTAAATTATATTAATGTAAATAGTTGAAGATATTTGTGAAACTAATCTTCATATTTTTTCAAGATATTTCAGTTTACAATCAGTATAAATACTTTTTCATTCGGAGTATTAAGTGTGGATTCTTAGACATTTCTGTAAAACTGATTACTTTGGAATAAAGTTCTATTGGACAAACTCTTGTATGGCTGGCTGGAGGAAAGATTAATACAAAGGACTTTTCACATGATTCATGTGCAAAATACCAGAGAAATAAGTATTTTATATCCCATTTGTTATTGTTTTCTTGTTTAATATTTCATTTATGTTCCATATCTAAATATTAAAACAAAAAAGCATAATTCAGAAATTGCTTAAGTGCAATCTGTTTTCAATCGTTTTTATTCTTAATGTTTTCCTCTAAACTATCATAGGCAATGAATTCTTGATTGCTCCTGCTTCTTAGTTTATCATTTAGATCATTTAGTAAAAATTTTTTAGTTTCTTTTTATTGGTGATCATCTAAATTCCCTCTTCTCAAAACATGTAGAAAGATTCTTAATTGTCTTTCTTCCCTTTTGAGCCCATCCCATACTTTCAAGTTACCATTTGCTCATTGTTTTAACTATTTTGCCTTGTGAAGCCATCTTTTTTTGAAAAACCAAATCTAGTTGAGCCATTTTCTGTTGACTCTATTAGCCCAATGGCCTGAAATATTCAGTTCTACCCATTTACTATTGAATTTCACCTCCAAACCCAATCAAAATCCCAAAGCTTTCATGACTAGCCTAAAACCTTATAAAACAAAGCTAAACCTTAAAGAGAGAGCTCTCTCTGAGTATAGATTGGCTAAATTTTGTACTTAAAAGTTGGTTCGTGGTTACTTCAGAAATTTCTTTTTTTAACTTTGAGAAAATTCTGAGTGGTAACATAGTGGCGACTCCACTGGGAAGAACTAACATTTTCTTTAGAATTGTTTTACAGGTTTAGATATGATCTATGAAGGTGGACATTGATCAGACACATAAAGGTTAAAATCATCCACCTGGCGACTCCAAATCAATTTCACAATCAAGACTCCACTGAAGAAATGAACCTGAAAGAATTGTGTGAAAAGATTAGGCTTTTAACTTGGATTGTTATCCAAGACATTATGTTCTTTCTCATTGATAAAGTTTTTCAATGTATATTGTATTTTAGAGAAGATTTTAGATTAAAATTTTATTATTTTCCTTTGAAAAATGTAGATATAAAATCTCCTTATACATTTGAGCAACATTCTTCTAATTCTTATGAAGATCATTTTCCAATTTTGGAGAATCAAAAAGTTAAGATTAATCGTACAATCCCTGTACATATTCCAGTACCCCATAAAGTTCCTGATAGATATAAACCACTCATTTTACCTCCTACACTCCATGCTTTCCCTAATGATTATCCCAAGCACCTGCCTAGGTTTGATGGAGAGAATGGTACTACTGCCCAAAAACATATTCAAACTTTTGAGGATTATCTCAACTTATTTGAAGTAGATGAAGAGGATGTCAGTATTAGGCTTTTTGCTCTTTCTTTGCAAGTCAAAGTCAAGAGTTGGTTCAAAACCCCGCCTGAGGCAAGCATCTCAAATCTCGAGCAGTTTCTCAAACTCTTCCTTGATAGATGGATAATCAAAGTTATTCTTCTTGTAATCATAGAAGAATATAATCAGTTAAAAAGACATCAAGATGAAACAATACAACAATTTTTGGACAGATTTAATCAAGCATATTATTCAATACCATTAAATATAAGACTTCCCCCTGGTTCATCTCTTTTGCATTACCCAAGAGCATTTGATTCAGAGATAGAATTTCATCTAAGAGAAAGAAACCCCTCAACAATGGAACAGATGCAGAACATGGCAGTAGATGTAAAAGTTAATCTGCAAATTAGAAGAGAAAAGTTGAAAGCAAAGAAAGAGGAAAAACTTGACATTTTGATAAAGAAAACAGAGGAAATGATGCAGAAGATCACCATGAAAGTCGATTTTTTTGCTCAAAATCACCATAACACATTTATTTCACAAAAGGAAAAGGTTGATATTTATGAACAAATTCCTACCAACTCAATCTACCATAGATCAGAAGATAGAGTTATAGAACCATATGTGGAGAGGCAATTTACTGATGTAATATGTATGTTTGATGACAATACTTCTTTTGATGATTTGCCCAAATATGATCAGTATGATGATAATTATGTTCTTCAAATCCAAACTAACTTTACAGAGCAATCATAAGCTAATTTGAGGAATAAGGAAGTTCAGGTTCAACAACTTGAAAATAGTGATCAACTTGTTCATTTCAGCTATTAGAATGAGGAGGAAAGTGCAGAAAATTTTGAAATTAGTGAAGGAACTTTACCATTTTGTTTTGCTTTGTTTCAGTTTATCAGAGATAACTATCATGCAATTATAAATCAAATGTCAACAAGTCTTGATATTAATTATTTAGAAGGCGATCAAATCCTTGTGCAAGACTTCTCATATCTAGATTTGCAGCCCCAAAATGCCATTGAATGTCAGGGTGCAGAAGAAAACTTGGAAGTCGGAACATATGATCAAATGATTCAAGATGATTCCCTACCTTTTTGTTTTGAATCATTTCAATTTTTAAAGGAAATGTGGTATAAAATTTTAAAGAAAAGGAGGAGCAACTTGTAGAAATCTATGAAGTTCCATTTGAACCTATATGTAATAAGTTGCAGCGATCCTTCCGAGTTCTTTATGATCAAATAGCTGATAGGTTGAATGATGAATGCAATTAAAATTTTTCTCCATTAACAGGCTATGAGAGTCAAAATCAAGATGATAATAGTTTCACCATACAGACACTATAATTAGTAAAATATCATCACAAAGATCAGTTGAAAAAATGCAGGGTGATAAAGATAAAAGTGACATTTCAGTTTCATGGCATGCATGCCATGCACAACATATGTGTAGTTGTTTGAATTAGTTTAAGAAAAGTGTATACATTTTACAAGATCCTTTTCTACAGTTTCTAGATTCAAGGAAGGAGATCGGGAATTTCCTTATCTTCTCAAAGGTTAACAAAGCTATATTTGATTGCAAGATCTCAATTTTAAACACCAACAAGCACAAGCAACAAAGGTCACCAATATATATAATGCTTGGATGGTTGCATTGGTTATTTCATTTTACCTAACCAACAGTTAGAAAGTTGATTAGAGTAAGCAGGTAGGATTTCAGTTTGAATAAATTCAGTTTCCATCGGCAAGTATATATTAGATCAGATTTCAGTTTGCAGAAAATGCTAAAATTTTAGTTCAAGATTTTCGGTCAAAATATTATACAACAGAGCATACACGTGTGGGATTAGCCCAATGGATCAAGCTACTAGTCGATGGTGTTCTTGATATTTCACAAGGAAATGCCATCCCCAAGTGAAGCCATTATTATGCCCCTATACCAATAGGTGTCATATATCATGATTGATTTGATCTAGTTATGAAATATGTTCATACTTTTACTTGCTGCAAAGGTTTTCTATATTTATGAAAAATAAAAAATAAAAAAATGTAAAGAGGGTATACCCTAGAAAAAGAATAAAATGGTAAAAAAAATAATAAGAGGTCAAAAAATGAAAGAAAATGAACCTCAACAAAAAGACAAGACCAGGAAAGTGTGCAAGTTTAAATGCCACTACTTTTTTACTTTTATATAATAAAACTTGTGTGCAGTTTGTTACTTATGCAACAATTCATGAGTAGTCAAACATGTAAGTTTGACTAGTTCATGTTTTCAATTTCATGTTTTATAAATAGAGAATAAAGATCTGACCAAATAGTGTAAATTTGGTAGATAAGTAGATAGGTAAGTGAATAAAAAGAGCTCAACAGTTTAATCTGAGTCCTTTGAATGTAATAAGTGTAGATTTAGATAGGTACCACTATGTAAAAGAAAAAAAAGTTTGGAAAAGGTTTGACAGTTTAAGTGCACCTTAATAAAGAAGTGAAAATGCTAGGGTAAAGTAGGTAGGGTAAGTAGATGATTGTTGCAGAGTAAATATGTGATGAATGATATGTCTAAATGTGCAAATCTTATTACTTTCATCATAAAGCAAAGACATGGAAGACACATTAAGCAAGCAAAGTCAAAATAATTAACTTCCCTACTTTTTCCCTCTTAAATTTCACTAATTTCCCCTAAGTACTAAAGAAACTTACAAAGTTAGAGGGGCTCAGAGCATTTCTTTGACTTTTGGAGGGACTAGACCCTCGGTCCAATAATTTGGAATACTTAAAGTACTTAAATCCTCTTCCTCAAACAATTACCCCTTCATAAAGTCACTCACTCCTTTTATAAAGTTTTTCCTAAGTAAAATACTATTTTACTTGGGGAAATTAAAACATTCTTCATAAAAACCCTTTTATACACTTTAGCTTAAGTCAATATGTTATATGATGAAATACTTTCAGAAAACATTGGACTTAGTGTTTTCCCATTCATTTGATCATATTAACCATTAATGTTTTATTATATAATTCCCAAATAAAAGAAAATTACCCACACCCTTGTTATTATATTATGTAAAACCCCAAATTATTACATATCTCGCCCCTGATGGTTAAGTATAACCATAAAACAAATAATAAACATGATTAATTAACTAACCTGTAGTTGATTAAGAACCCAACCCCACGACCTTTAATGAGAATTAATTTAGTCATCCGGACTAATTAATAACTATCCCAAACCAATCAAATCGCCCTCGACATGATTAATTTTTTTAATTAATATCCGGCTCACCCCTGTTATCCATCAGTCACTTCATCACCCTAACCACTGTCCGATCGGATCCCTCAGATCTGACGGCTATCGCTCGTATTGCGCAGGCCTTTTGGTCAACCTTTAGCGCGCGATGTGAGCGGTTTCCTAAATAGTGCCAATGCTACACGTCGAAAGACGTATGGAATCGCGTGGCTCCCCCCAAATACCACTTACCCTCCAATAACGGTGTGATGAAACCCGCTTACCGCCTCCACTAAACAACAAAGATGTCCCATCAGTCAGTTAAAGGCAACAATGATTTTCGTTTATCCACCAATATCAACCATTTATCGGTTTAAACACGAAAACCCCAGTTTTGCTTGTTTTCCCCTGATTGTGCAGTAAAACCCTATGTAACCCATCTGTGCCACCTGAAGCCTCTGTTAATCGATTTGAGCATAGTTTACCTCCTAAAAAGCATTCTGGACTCACTTCACAGACCTTTCAAAGCTCAAAAGAAACCTTTTTGACCTCCCTTGCAAGCTAATGCTTTCTTAACATTTTGTTTTATTTTACAAGTGATCAGAAGACCATAGCCTTGGATAAACCGTCTTAATACTAGTCATAAGCCCTGTTTACTCCAAAATTGTTATCAAATCTATTCAAACAGAGATGGAAGATAAAACATACAGTAAAAAGAAAAACAAAGGAAACATGAAATTAAATGATTTACTGTTGAAACAAACAGTAAAAACCTAAACTACACATTAAAGATAAAATGACACAGTAAAGAACAGTGAAAGTGTATAAGGGTTAAAGAGTATCAGATTGAAGACCAAATCAAGTGAATCAGCTAGGATGAATATAAACAACAAATAAGATAATTAAAAAACAGAGTGTACAAATTCATGTCAAAGCGAAGACAGATGAAAAACAAAGCGGTAAAAGTAAAAAGTAAAAATAAACATGAAGACATTAAGGGTTAAACAAAGATGAAAACACTTTCACCAGTTACAATGAAGTTTATCCAAAGTAAAAGTGAAAAACAGTAAAAAAAAGTTTAAGGTTAAAATATGAAATTAGAGCAAAAATGGTACATTCTTCAGAAATTTCCTGTTTAAGTCCTAGTTTTGCAGAATCTATTGTGGCCAATCTAAGAAGTATTTTGAGAAACTGAAAGAGATTTTTGTTCCTAACAGACCAATATACAAAAACCTATCTCACTTTTTACATAGGTATTACCAAAAAGGAGGTAAGTGCATGTCTTCACAACTTATTTTTCAGTTTGTGCAAAGTCCTATTTTTGACATCTTTTTGCAGAAAATCTTGTGAACAACGAGAGCTAAATTTTGGGAAAATGAGAGAGGTTTATCTCAAAAACATTCTTATATACAATAACCACTTTCACTTTTTACATATCTATCACGGATTGATATATACAAGTGTATCATTGAACCCTAAGTTTGCAGAATTTCTGGGGCACAATGCACAAAGGAAGGATGCAGTTAGTGATTGGGATGCCTCATCATCAACTAAGAGTTGCTATCAATTTCAAATTTCTCTTCTTTGTCACCATAAATCCATAAAATTAGTGCCAAATAGATTAATCAGTTTTGAATGTCCTTTATTCAAGTTCTATTAATTTAAATAGTTGGAGATATTTGTGAAACCAATTTTGATATTTTTTCAAGATATTTCAGTTTACAATTAGTATAAATACTTCTTCATTCAGAGTGAATGTGGATTCTTAGACATTTCTGTAAAACTGATTACTTTGGAATAAAGTTCTATTGGACAAACTCTTGTATGGCTGACTGGAGGAAGGATTAATACAAAGGATTTTTCACAGGATTCATGTGCAAAACACCAGACAAATAAGTATTTTATATTCCATGTGTTATTGTTTTCTTGTTTAATATTTCAATTATGTTTCATATCTGAATATAAAAACTAAAAAGCATAATTCAGAAAGTGCTTAAATGTAATATGTTTTCAATCGTTTTTATTCTTAATGTTTTCCTCTAAACTATCATAGGCAAGGAATTCTTGATTGCTCCTGCTTCTTAGTTTATCATTTAGATCATTTAGTAAAAAATCCTTAATTTCTTTTTATTGGTGATAATTTAAATTCCCTCTTCTCAAAACATGTGGAAGGATTCTTAATTGCCCTTCTTCCCTTTTGAGCCCATCCCATCCTTTCAAGTTACCATTTGTTCCTTGTTTTAGCTATCTTGCCCTGTGAAGCCATCCTTTGTTGAAAAACCAAATCTAGTTGAGCCATCTTCTGTTGAATCCATTAGCCCAATGGCCTGAAATATTCAGTTCTACCCATCTACTATTGAATTTTACCTCCAAACCCAATCAAAATCCCAAAGCTTTCATAACTAGCCTAAAACCTTATAAAACAAAGCTAAACCTTAAAAAGAGAGCCCTCTCTGAGTACAAATTGGTTAGATTTGGTTTGTGGTTACCTCGGAAATTTCTTTCTTTAACCTTGAGAAAATTCTGAGTGATAACACTCCTTATGCTAGGATGACCTCCGTTGATCTGGGATCAATGTAACTGTTCTAGGATTAGTATGAGTGGTTTGAGACACTCTCTTTTGATATTGATTTGGGATAAATTGGAACTGACTTTGGGTCAATAAGAGTGATATGACTCATTCTCTTGGAACTGATCTGGGATCAGTAAGAGTGGTATGACACACTCTCTTCACAATTGGAACTGACTTCAGGTTAGTAGAGAATGTTATTAGACATTCTCGATCAATTCTTCTTCTTCATGGTTCAACAGAGCAGATCTCTTTAGAGCAGAACAGAGCAGAGCAAAGCCGAGTAGTGCAGGGCACAGTGGGCAGAGATAATACATTCTGACCGATGGATCAACGGATGGAGTTATCCCTAGTTGAGAGGGAGTGTTAAAATTGACAACTAGGGTAAAACTCCATGTGGGTCATCTTATTTATGGTAGCTGATATTTTTCTTGGATTCCTCTCATTGAGAGGTGTAGAATGATCTAAAGATCATTTGATTCCGATAAGTATTCACGAAGATATGAATTTATTTGTGTGATGGGACAATTCGTTAAGGTCAACCAAGAACCAAACTGCCCCCACTTGTGCTCAACGTTTTAGTATAAATACAAGTGCCTAGCAAAGACAACTCACTCGAGATTTCTTCTTCTCCACTCGTTTTGGGTTTTAGTGGAGAGAAGAATCCCTAAGTGGAAACGATGTCTTAGAAGAGTGTTCTACACATGAAATGTCCTCGCTGTTATGGAAGGAATGCTCTCACACCTAAACGCTATCTTAGAAGAGTGTTCTACACATAAAATGCCATCACTGTTATGGAAGGAATGCTCTCACACCTAAACGTTGTCTTTGAAGAGTGTTCTACACATGAAATGCCCTCGCTGTTATGGAAGGAATGCTCTCACACCTAAACGCTATCTTAGAAGAGTGTTCTACACATGGAATTCCCTCGCTGTCATGGAAGGAAAAACCCTCTTCCTACACACAATCATGAAAAGTTAGAAGGAATGCTCTTACACTTAAATGCTGAGATAAAGAAGCCACACCTTTAGCGATCCTTAACACTGTTCTAAGTAAGGATGCTCTAACTGCTGTTTTGATTGAAACACAGTCATGAATGATAGATCCAATTGCTGTCTTAACGAAAGCTGATCGCTGTCACTCTAACGCTGTCATAGAGGAGAAGACATTGGCATTGCCATGTGCTAGGCCGCAGGCCTTACCACTATAGCTAGCCACCTTGGTCTTGTGATGAACGTTGTAACATTATAGACAACATAGTATATGGGTACAAGATGCATAGTGCAATACAATGCACACAATAGTAGTGATGTTGGACATGGTATGATGGTGCAACATGGCGTAGCTTAGTGATGTTGGACATAGTGATGGTGCAACATGGTGTAGCTCAATGATACTAGACATAGTGATGGTGCATCATGGTGTAGCTCAGTGATGCTGAACATAGTGATGGTGCAGCATGGTGTAGCTCAGTGATGCTGGACATTATGATGGTGCAACATGGTGTAGCTCAGTGATGCTGAACATAGTGATGGTGCAACATGTTGTAGCTGATGTTGCAACATGGTGTAGCTCAATGACGCTGGACATAGTGATGGTGCAACATGGTGTATCTCAGTGATACTGGACATAGTGATGGTGCAACATGGTGTAGCTCAGTGATGCTGGACATAGCGATGGTGCATCATGGTGTAGCTTAGTGACGCTGGGCATAGTGATGGTACAACATGGTGTATCTCAGTGATATTGGACATAGTGATGGTGCAACATGGTGTAGCTCAGTGATGCTGGGCATAGTGATGGTACAACATGGTGTATCTCAGTGATATTGGACATAGTGATGGTGCAACATGGTGTAGCTCAGTGATGCTGGACATAGTGATGGTGCAACATGGTGTAGCTTAGTGACGCTGGACATAGTGATGGTGCAACATGGTGTAGTTTAGTGACGCTAGACATGGTATGATGGTGCAGCCTGGTGCAACACAATGATAGGCACAACATGGTGATGGAGTCACCTTAGAGAATCAGTGGAAGAAACATGTTTTCAATTGAGTCCAACTACCTCATGTATCATCTTCTTAGAGATGATCTCTACTCTTATTATGTCAAGTCAAAATGTTGACTTCTGATGTATATGCTTTCTCTCTCTTTCTGCTGAACTATTGAAGAACATATACGGAGAATGGATCAAGGGTTTCCCCACATTGGGGTTTGTCCTTGGTTAGCTGCACATCTTGTGTCATTTTGTCTTGGCTTGTCTTATGCGATCTATATTTATGTTCTATCTGAAATTTACTTTAATGCTGATGTGATTGCCGATCTGGAAAAGATATTGAGCTAACTGTGAAAATTGAAATAAATTGCTCTAAGCAGAAAACATACCTAAAATTAATAGATTCCTTGTCCCCTTCTAACATAGATTCTTGAAGAAAGAGAACTTGAGGGTTATGGGTATCCATCGAGATTTTGATGGCAAGTTGTTTTGAGGAGTTGGCCAACCCCATATAGTTGAGGGAAAGGATTTCATTGTGGGGCCCTTAATGGGTTCAATGCTCTAAGGGCCTTTAGAATTTATTTTTTTGGACTAGAAAGGGCTTCATCATTTGCTTCTCTCTGTGCAAGTGAGATGAAAGAATTTTGGCCTCTGAATGAGGGTTTTGACTCAGTGTCTTCAAAATTTCCCAATCCTCTTGCAGTATTATGTCAAGGAGGTAACTCATAAGTGGGAGGGCACCTTTCTTCTTGGATCAAGGATTCTATTTTGGGGTAGGGTTTGAGGAATGGGAGGTGCCTTTGGTAAGAGTAGGAGGAGAATGTGAGGAGGCGATCAATTGCTAGAGGAGAAAGAGTGTCGCATTCTCTTGTTTGTCCATGTTTTTACTTACAATATGTTTCGTTTAACTTATCATCCTTCTCTGTGCACAAATGTTTGTAGTGTACAATTTTGAACTTCTCTACACAAATTGTTTGTATACAATTTTGAACTCCTACTACCACGGTCACATCTTCCTCTACCAACAATTTTCCAAATAACGTTGCATGTTAGCTTCTCAGAACTAGGATTATCATTAAGAACTACGTAAATTCATGATGGTGTGTAGCATTTTAAGTGCTCTTTAGAAAGCAATGAAAGGGTGAGGACTTTCAAACTGATTTGGGCTCATAAAATGTCTTGGTTAGAAAATATTCCATACTCTTCAATTGAGGTATGTAGAATTCGTGTCTGACGTGTTTAAAATATAATGTTTTATTACAATTGATTTCTAGAAATAAGATTATGAATTGTTATCAGAAGTGACAACACAAACTTGAAAATGTAACTATGATTTCCATGTACTAAAGTTTTGTTTTGAAGAAGTTGCACTAGCAAAAGCCCTCAAGGAGGAAATGAGATTCATCCATTTATTATTTATCTTTCTCCTAATGTGTTTTAAGACAATGTATAATGTTTTCTTTACTTTAAATAAGACAAAGTATTATCTTTTAAAAATAATTCATGAAGGGAAAGTAAGATGATATATAAAATGCAATTAAAATATTGACTGTTACACATTGCCAATACTTCACATGTAAATGAAAATTTAAAGTACACAAGGAGTTTCATGGCTCTTTTTTCAATTATGAACTAGGTACTAGAAGGTGAGGGCATGTCTTTGAATGTCAAGAGTCTATCATTGCTAATCCCGAGGATGCACATGAAAACATGAAATATTTTTTTCTGTATTTTAAATTTAAAATTATTTGATAATCTCGTTTTTTTGTTAAAATATTATGATAAATTAAATATTCTAAAAACAAATGCTATATAAAATGTATATATTTGTTAAACAATAACATTTTAAATGAGGATGCACATGAAAACATGAAATGTTTTTTCTGTATTTTAAATTTAAAATTATTTGATAATCTCATTTTTTGTTAAAATATTATGATAAATTGAATATTCTAAAAACAAATGCTATATGAAATGTATATATTTGTTAAACAATAACATTTTAAATCTATAATTTCTATTTCATTCGGATAAAAGAAATATACAACAACCTTGTAATATTAAAACATAAAATTATCATATAACAGATTTATTAGAAATAATGCTTACATGCAAAAGTAGGAAAAACCATCCAATATTTAAGATAATGTTGTTGATAATTACTTAAATTATCTTTACAAGTCTATTTTTATTTTTTTTGAAACCGCGAAGAAATGGTATTGGAAAAATGTAGCTTAAAAAAAGAGTATAAACTTGCATTTCTTCAACCATTGAGAATGTTATGGGAGAAATGTAGTTAAAGGAAAACAGACATAAAATTGCAATTATAAAATAACTATTTTCTCATAAATCCTTGAAAGGAAGGGGAAATGAGTAAAGACCCTATCTAACATGTATGCAAAGGAGGTGGTATAACTATCTTTAAATTTTAACAATGACATTTATATTTTAAAATCTTACTGTTTTTGTTCGATTTTTTTTTCTTTTTCAATATATATATATATATATATATATATATATATATATATATATATATAGAGGATATACTTTGGAAAAAAAACACTAAACTTTTAAAATATAAATTTCATTGAAATATTGTATATAAAACACTAGTTATGTATGTATATATATAACCCAATAGATTTTCTTTGGCATGAAATATTATAATGTTTCTTTCTAAGTTTGAGATTATCAAAGTCACATCAATTTCTCTACTTTGTCACGAAGAGCAATCATATTTCGTTTTATTTGTATTATTTTATCATTTGGAAGTTGTTTTACAATTTTTGTTGAGTTACATTATAATTTTATACCCCCATGCAATAAAGCACTTCACCCTCCAACCATTATACAAGGGTAATGAGATTACAATTGGTAACTTCACCTTCCAACCTGTATACAAGGGTAATGCGATTACAATTGGTAACTAGGTTAATTGAGTTTGGTTAAAAAGTGGAGAAAATAAGTTTGAATGAAGAAAAATGCATATAATATACTCCAAGCTTCATCAGACCATGTACCTTGTAAAGAAGGCAACATACCTATCAATTAAACAACTCAAGTCAAACTTTGCAATTTTTAATTATCATTGTCCAAGTTAGAGCTTAGGATAGTGACATCCAACAATTATAAAATAATAGTATTCTCACATTTGCCCTTTTCTTTCCCTCTTGTGGGCTCATATAACCTTGTGCTTGTTTGCACTTTATTAATGGTTTTTAGTGCTAAATTGATGTCCTTGTTGGCTGAACATGTATTAGTCTAACATAAAACTTCATCTAACCATATATACATATCTATCTAGCATAATGGAGGGGTTAACAATGTAAATCTTCATAGTAAATCTTGGACTTTACTTTACAAACTATTCAAAATTTCCTTTAGACAATGTGACTACCAATACTCAAAATTGTTCATTTTAGGTTGAATTCACATAAAGGAAAGTGAAAGGCAACAAATAATGATGAATCCAAAAATAATGAGTATTTTAAGTTTTTCCTGAAATTTATCATATTGTGTATAAATAGTCTATGGTTTACACCATATTTGTGAAAGCAAGAAAAATGACTTTAATTTCTAAACATATAACTACATCGAGTCGTATAAAAAATTAGTGAGTACATTATTTGTGATATGATTTTCATAGGTGATAGGTGCTAGATGTAACATATTTTTGTAACCCATCCAACAATTTTAAACTTTTTGCTTATCCTTTTTCTTGATTACACAATGTTTCCTCACTTTCTACTCACAAACACATATTTTTGACAAATGTATGATTTCCACCTCGATATGCCATTTCTATGGCTATTTTTATGCATTATTAGGAAATTATTATCTTTCTGTATTGAAAATGTGGAAAAGGAATAAGAGCATACATGCACTCATCAACAATTGCTACAATTGACAATTGTTGTTGCAAGTCCAAATGTGTTATGGTCACAAGTTCAACTCACAGTGGATGCGACATCTCTTGTTCATGTTGTTGTTGCAACACCTGCTACGACCCATTACTACAACTTCCACTTGTGTTCGTGGTTGCGACTCCAAAACTACCCCCATTGCTGCAACTCTAAATTGATGATGCTGCAATTCTGCTACAATCGTGTAAGCTTGACAATCAAATGGACAACTGTTACCTTTGGATTAGTGAAACGAATAACAACTAATGTTCTCACGAACAAAAGTGACAAAAAGCAGGTAGATGATTAGGAAAGAAGATGACTCGCTTGCCACTTATTGTACAACTGATTAAATCAACATTTACCCGATTATTGCTATTTGTGAGAAAATGATGTATCATAATGGAACAACTTGATTCTCATAGCCATATATCCTTCTCAATCACTTCATTTAGATAGATTGTATGTTGTTTAAGAGAGAGAGAGAGGAGTGCGCAATGTGCTGATAAGAAATTAGATCAAAGATTGTATTGAGTTATTAGCAAGATAGAGTCGTCGTAACTTCATTTTGTTATAATTTGAAGTTCCATTTTCTTCCTGAATGGTGTGCTAAGTGTTCGTATTTACTTTCTTTCTTAATCCAGTTCCAACCTAAGGAGGTATGACTCCCTCTTTAGTTAGACACTATTATTATTAGTAGATAGATGTAGCTTTACATTATTTCTTTAATCATACTTTTACATTACAACAATTCGATTAGTTTATGTTGCTGTTATTCCTTTAGTTCACGTTGTTGTAATTCCATTAATGTATGTTGTCACATTTCCTTTAGATTATATTGTTATTCTATTACATACAACAATTCCAATTAATCTGTTTATCATGATTTCGTTCTTTTTACTTTGCTGCAACTCATAAAGTTTATATTGCTGCATTTTGACACAAGCCTTCACTACTCTATTTTTAGGATTTAAGCAAATTGTTCAATAATTTCATTCACAACCACTAAGTTATAGTTTGTTTCTTTCATAAGAAAAGAAGTAAATTGATAAGATTATATTTCATTGCATTTCATCATCACTGCAATTGCAACTATGTTACAACATACAAGATTACTCTATCACTTCAACGAGTCACTTCGTGGTTTATGTGTGATTTATTTTCTGCAAAGAGTGAATTTAATTTTTTGCAATTTAGATTAGAACTGTCACTAGGCAAATTTTGAGGTCTAAAATGGGCCTCCTAAGGAAATTAAAAAATAATAGTGGAAATAATAAAATAAGATTAAATTACATCATCAAATTTTGGAGATGAAAATAGAAAAAAAACTATTTTTTCAACTCGTATTTTCAATTTATCTCCCTATGGGTTTACTCAAATTTTGAGTGGCAACACTTGTTGGATGCATAATTTGATTCCTTATCCAAGGAGTACCCATGTTGCATATTTTCGATGGACCTTTCTACATGAAAAATGAGAAATACATGAAAAATGTCGTTGCAATCACATTTTTTCATGTATTTCTTATTTTTTGTATAGCAAGGTCCATCGAAAATATGCAACAGGGGTACTCCTTGGAACATGAATTAAATTTTGCATCCAATGAGTACTCCCACTTGAAATTTGAGTAAAACCTTAGGGAGATAAGTTGAAAATACGAGTTGAAAAAATAGTTTTATTATTTTATATTTTATTGACTTTTTTACTCAAAAAATGGTGGATCATCCCCCCATGGTTGACATCATCATCTTGAATCCTATTGGTTCTTATAAAGTTTATTTTTGTTGTACATTTTTCTTAGGAGGTCCATTTTAGACCTCAAAATTTCTCTAATGGACCTTTACATTTCTGCAGAGTGTGGATTGGATTGTGAGCTTAGTATAAAATTAGTTGGTGACTTGATGATGCATTATAAATATTGAATTGCGACAATCATCTAGTTACTACAACTGTGTTTTACATAAACATAATTATTCTAAGCATATATGGTGCATGAAAGTTCATAAGTTGTGTATGGATTCTAGATTGGCAATTAAATGAACATCCCTTCCATTGCATGGAAATCAGTTCAAGTATAATAGAAAGAACCATCATTCTTGGTGTTTTGTTGGGGAACTATCATTAGTATGGTCATTGTTGTGTGTTAAAGTGATGCAGGTACATTAGGCCGAGCACATAAAAATGATAAGTTATTAAATTCAGACTAAGAGCCTAGCAATGTGATGGATTGATCACATGCCAAGGCTAGAACATTTTAAAGTTTATTTGTGAATTTTTTTTAATATTAAGTTAAGATTAGTTAGGAACATCTAGTTAAAAGAAATTATTTTATAGCTAGTAGGTAGTTAGAGCTAAGGGAAATTGGTTCACATCCGTGAACTCATTTCTTCGACATATTTTTATTTTTTGAAAGAAAAAGAGAGAAGAACATTTAAAAAAAGGAGATTTTGGAGCGTGTATGAGAGTAGGGGTTTTTGTTTTTTTGTGTGAGATTGAAGTTAATTGAACAACATTTCTTAGACCAGTGGTTTTTTTATCAGCGAATCGAATTTGTAAGCGTGTGTGAGATAGTTATTTGCATATGCATTTGTGAGGTTTGTGAACTGTAATATTAATATTTGAAGATTGAAATTGATTTGGTCTTTAAATCACAGTGTTGAACGAGGAATTCATGCACTACATTCTCTTTGTTGTTTACATTTGGATGAAACTTAAATATAGACTTGGAGAACCATATTACGGTTAATATTTTAATCATAGTTTGCATCAAAGCTTGTGTATTGGAAGGATTCATTTACATACAGGTTCGAGAATTCAGAGCACACTGTTTCAAGCCAACAGAAGAAGGGAATTCGTAAGGGAAAACCATCATCAAACTTCCGGGTCAATTTATGATCAAAGGAAGAAGAAATTCAAAATTCTGCCATCTGGGTTTTGTGCAGAGCGGGGTCTATTTGGTAATTTGTGAGTGATTTTCCAAAAATATCATTGGTTGGGGAGTTCCAAAGTGATCTTTAAATTGTGTTTTTACAGACTACGTGATTGGAAAAACGATTTTTTGTTCCCTTGCACCAACGATTGTGTTTGCAAAAATTGAAATTGAAAAAATGATTTGCTGTTCCCTTGCACCAATGCTTGTGTTTGGAGAAATTGAAACTGAAAAAACGATTCTCTGTTCCCTTGTACCAACGCCTATGGTTTGCAGAGATAACAACCATTAATTTGTGGTATTAGAGCCTTAACATTTTTGGTCTCTACAATATAGAGAGATGAATAGGCGAGCAGGAAGGGCACAAGGTTGTGGAGGTAGACCCATGGGTTGCAGAACTCCAGGAAGAGATAAGGAGACTGCAAGTTCGGTTAGAAGCCATGGAAGTAGGGAGACAACAAGATCCTGAAGGTGGAGATGTCAGTGAGGCTGAAGAGGAACTTGAAGAAGAAGGAGCAACAACTGTTAAACAAGCTGCTGAGATTAAGTTTTTGAGAGCAGTATTGGGTTCAAGTTCAAGGCTAAAGCCTGAAATCTCTATTTACGATGGTAGTTTTAAAGATGAGAATTTAATAGATTGGATCAGTGAGATTGACAAGTATTTTGAGTACGAGGAAATTGATGAGGATACGAGAGTCAAGTTTTCTGTGACAAGGTTGAAAGGCTATGCTAGACTATGGTGGGACAATGTACAGGCTAAAAGAAGGAAGAAGGAAAAACCATTGATCAAGAGCTGGGATAGAATGGTGGCAAAGATGAAGAGCAAGTTCTTGCCAAATGATTACCAGCTAACTCTTTACAAATAGATGCAAAATCTTAAACAAAATATAATGGCAGTGAGGGACTCCACCAAAGAGTTTTACAAGGTGAATTTGAGAGTAGGTTATGTAGAAGATACCATGGAGAAGACATCAAGGTATATCAATGGTTTGAGGTTAGATATCCAAGATGAAATCAACATACTTTCTCCAAGGACAATAGAGGAAGCATACCGGTGTGCCTTGAAGGCAAAAGAAAAGATAGTTAGGAAGAAAATATTTGGCAGAGGATGTGGTTTTTCAGAGGGAAAGGACCGACGAATGGAAGAGGAAAGCTTCCTGCGCAAAAGAATGATGAAGGCAACTCAAATCAACAAGGGTAGTTAGAGAAAGAAGGTGGCAACAAAGGAGTTAGACATTACCAGAGAGGTAGAGGTAGAGGAAGAGGTAGAGAGACTATCTACCGGTGTTACATATGTAACAAATTGGGTCACTGATCTTTTGAATATCCTGAGAATGACAATACAGGACAACGAGGTGCATACATAGCTCAAACCGAAGCAGTAGAGGCATAAGTACCTAAGGTAGAGAATGTGCCAGAGACTGGAGAGGTGTTGATGATGCACAGAGTCCTGTTAAAACCAATAAAGGAGACTATTGAACCAATCCAAAGGAAATCCTTATTCAAGACAATGTGTAAGGAAAAAGGAAAATGTTGCAAATAGGTGATTGAAAATGGAAGTACGAACAATCTAGGCTCCCAAGAAATGGTGGAAAAATTGGGATTGAAAAAGATTAAGCACCCCACACCTTATAAGGTATCGTGGTTGCAAAAATGAAACCAATTGTTGGTACATGAACAAAGTGAAGTTGAGTTTCAGATAGGTAGGTATAAAGACAAGGTGCTCTGTGACATAATGCCAATGGATGCTTGTCACATTCTTTTGGGTTGCCCATTGCAGTTTGATAGGAAGGTGACACATGATGGAGAGAGAAATTGTTATAAGTTTGAAAAGGACGACATCAAGCACACTCTTGTACCATTGAAAGAGTAAGGTACAACTGAAACAAGCAGCCCAAAAGCACTGCTACTTAGTGGAAAGTAATTTCTACAACATATGGAAGAAGAAGAGGTAAGCTATGCAGTGGTTTGCAAGCCAAAGGTAGTACTTCTGTACACTGAAATTGTAGATTTATCTATTTAAGTTCAGCAAATGTTGCATGAGTTTCATGATATTGTAGTTGATGAATTGCTAAGTGAGTTGCCACCCAAAAGAAGCATCAGTGATCACATAGACTTGATACTAGGAGAAATTCTTCCGAACAAGGTGGTGGGCTCCATTATTGCAGCAATAATGCTGCAACTCCTGGGACTCCCTTCTTTACTTTTATCAACCCAGTTGTTCGTAACAAACTTGGAAGCGACGGTGCTGTATGCACAAGTACTAGCTCTTGTCGTAGTTGTCACTTGGTCAGCTGGCACAAGTCCGCTAGGGGCTTTAGTCAACTTCTATAAATTCTCATAAGAAGCTTTTAAATGATGAATGAAAGCTAACTCAAAGGGAGCTAATCTACTTGCGAAAAGAAACTGAAAGCCAAAGAGAAATGCAAACCCTAGCAAACCCTAATTCTACCAGCTAGTTCTACTGATGCAAAAATGAGAATGCAAACTACTAAATGAGATGCCATTGACTTCAAAAAGGGAAAATGCATATGTCTTAGACTACTTTTGTCCTAGAAAGTATCTTTTTGTATTTTTTTGATTAAGTGTCGAATTTCACATGCATATGCTTGAACTGTGCTTCACTGTGCAGGAGTGGATCAAGGAAGAGGAATTCTTGGAAATGGTTGGAGAGGCTTAGAGGGGGTCTAAGGAGTCCCTAACACTCTTCCCCAAAGTCTCACAAGGTTTGGGTATCAGGAAACCTCACTTGTGAGCTTCTACAGGATGTTTGCAGGGGTTCTACAGGAAACTTCATGATTTCTACAAGAAAATTCAGAATTTCTACAGGATGTTTGGAAGTCGGTTTTTAGGATGTGGATGAGTGAGGAAAGGTGCATGGATGGATATAGAGGTAGGGTAGGGGTCTAGAAATGGCCTAAGGACTGGTAGGTGGATCGGTGAAGAGGTGGAGAAGGCTAACTTGGCTTGAAGACGGCTAAGGCAATGATGAGCAAGGAGGTAAGATTTCGTAGACACAAAGGATAGATGGGAAAAGGGCAGCTTAGATACGAGATAGAACAGGAGGCTTAGATGATGCTTTGGGAGGATGGATGAAGGAATAAGATTCCCTGCACGGTGGGCCTTGATCAAATCAACAAAGACCTGGAAATGATCAAATACTAAACTAGTTTATTCTATCCATCAATCAACATAAATGAGTAGCAACTTTATTTGGGAAGAAAACCTTGTACACCATCTATGTAAAGAAACATTTCAGATGTCCAAACCCATGACTAATCTCTACAAATAAAACAAGCACACTAAAATATTTCATAAACAAGCAAACTAGCATTTTTGTGAGGCAGCATTGTTTCCTCAATTCCAGCCCCATATCCAATAAGGCCGAGGTGAAACCAGGAGTGTGGTTGTCTCTTTTCCTTGGAGATCTTACTGTTATTATCCTACCAAAACATCTAAACCAAAGTCATTCATAAACAGTGATCTATTCCAGCAACATAACGAAATCTACTTAACAGCAATGTGTTCAAATGCATAAAGGAAAAAAACAGTGATACGTAAAGGAAAAGAAATAATACAGAAAGGAGCTCCTAGGCTCTCAGGTTGGGCCCAACCATGAGAGCTTTGGCTCCTATGAAAAACTTAGATTTGATAGGAAACCAAACTGCTTCTCATTATCCAAAAATAATCATAACATTCATGCAAAAAATGGCTACAAAGGAACAAAATAAAGTTGCAGCACTGAGGTGCAAAGTACACAATAGTTTCAAAAGTCTTTTTATGAAGGCTGAGGCCTAAACATTTATAGATCACGAGGGACCTAGCTGGCCTCCTCAATCTGTGGAACTCGACTGTCAAACTGTGAGTCAAACAGTCCCTTTCTAAATGCTGATTGGCTACCTTTGAGATTTGGTTTGGTGGTGTTTGGAGCTCGGAGTTGGAGGTGAAGATCCCGAGGAAGGGTCATTGAATGTCGTAGGCACCCCTCCTTCAAGTCCTCACTTCAGGCTTGGCTGCCTTATAGCTCATGATTGCTTTCACTTTGCTCCAATATATGTCAAAAGCATGAAATAGACACGTGTTAACCACCTAGGAAAATTAACTTCCCTTATTTGTACCAAAGACACAAACATACTAAAAATAATGCATAAACTATAGAAAATGATGGATTTGAACAAGGACTGAACAATGAAGATTAGGCCAAATGAGCCCAAATTGTTACCAATTTTGGGGCTCATCATCACCCCCCTGCTAAAAGGGTTGCTCATCCCTAAGCATGTAGTCCAGCTCCTCATCTTTCAATTCTTTGATGGTCACTCTCACATCCCAGGCTTTTGAAGTAGTGTCCTCCACACTGTCATGAAATCCGGCCTTCCTCTCCACTTCTTTCCACTTCTTATGCTCCTCCTCTTCGGAGCCTCCCTCTAATAATCCCAAAAGCAAGGGTGGACTTAGCTTGAGGCCTATCCAACTGGCTTGGAGGTTCTGCATAGATTTCTTGTAGAGAGGTACCCGTGCCAAAGCCTCCCTCATCCGAGTTGGTGTCTGACATTCTTGAATTTTGAGGGTGTGGGACAATGTGTTCCACCTACGGGTGCAAGCATGAACACAATTGTCCCCAAGTAACCTCTCCATATCCTCGAAGTGTGCTATGGCCTGGGCCTAACGATCCATGTAATCTAATAATCCCTCAGAATTGGTTGCTAGGTGCTGGTGAGTGGATATAAGTGTTGTGGGGTCCCCTGGCTCTGCTCTAATCAGCAGTGGTTCATGTAACTCCCGGTCCATGACATTCCTGACCTCAGCTGCTCTCTTCTCTTCGTGGTTTAACCATGAGGTCATTGCCATTAGCTGCAGGTCCCCTACTACTGTGTTGGGGTCCCATGAAGTGATGTTTGGAAGGGCCAAGTTATGGAGGTAAAACTCTGAGAGCTTGGCCTTATCCTCCGAGTTACTGGTGTTACATAAATCTGTGAACTGCTGGGGGTTTTGGATGTGAGAGATACCCCTCTGTGCCAATGTATTGATTTGGAACTGTAACCACTGGTCCTTTAGGTACAAGCCATAAGATTTGGCCGACTGCCTACATTGCAGTGCTTCCACTACCCAACTGGCCATGCAGGCCAGTTGTGCCTCCTTTTCTTGCACCTGTTGCCTTAGTGATTGTATCTCAATATTTGCCTGTAGTCCCCTTTCCTGTAGCTTCTGGTTGAACTCCTCAAGATCAGCTTGCATCTCTTCTTTCTCTTGAGGCTCTGCTAAGGGATCCTTAGCTTCCATGCCCTTTTCTTTCCCTTGTTCCTGCAGCTGGAGCTGCTGTCAGAGTAGCTCATTTTCTTCTCTCAACTTGGCTTGCTGGGAGCTTTCCACATGCCTTACTCTTGCCAGCTCCCTTTGTGCTTCCTTGAGCCTTTCCTATAGAGGCCCAATATCCGCTACTCCCTTAGATTAAGCTATCCTCATCCACGTGTGGGGTTGTACCCGTTCTTCTTCTAGTGCTAAAAACAGTGGCACTGTAAACTTTTGGGGAATAATTCTGCCTGCTTCCAAAAAGTTATAATAAGAGCCCAAGTTGGGCTGTGGGCTTGGTTCCATGATAACATCAGGTTTCTCCTCCTTTGGTGGTGACTTGGCTACTCCCTCGTCCTCTTGTGGTGACTCAACTACCTTCTCCTCCATCTGCTCAGTTTCCTTCAGCCTGGCCAGAGTTTCCTATATAATAGCCTCAAAATCCTGTAGAGAGGCTTGTGAGCTTATTTTCTCCACTTTGTCCTTCCATGAAGATGTTTTTGGGCTCCCCCTCTCATAAGTAATGGAGGCTTTGGAGGGGGATTTATCCCTTGGCGTGGTACGGGTATCCACAATAGTGATTGGTTCTTTGGATGGAGGCTGGAGTCTGCCAGTCTTAATTCTCACACTCCTTCTTGCTTTGAAATACAGAGGAGTCTCCCTTTTTCGTTTTTCTTTTGGCTTGGGAGGAGTACTTAGGGCGGCCAGCACAGCTGCTGCCTCCCTAGCTAGGATTTCAGCCTATTTCTCCTTCTGTTGTCCTCCTTTCGGACTTCCTGTAGAAAGTCCTATAGCGGTTGCTTTCTGGCTTCCTGTAGAAGCCGTTTTCAATTTTCCTGTAGAAAGACCTTGCTGTTTTGTTGAAGGAATTCTATGCTACTTCCCTATAGGACCACTCTGCTGCTTCCCTGTAGGAGCACTTTGTTGCTTCCCTGTAGGAGCACTTTGTTGCTTCCCTATAGGAGTACTCTGTTGTTTTCCTGTAGGAGTACCCTGCTGCTTTTCTTTAGGAATCGAGGGCACAATTTTAGCCTTCTTGGACGAGGGAACTTTTTCTTTCATCTTGGCCAAGGTAGCCTTAGGGGTGCCCTTACTGTCCTGGACTTTCTCAGTCCGTTATGCCCTGCTCTGTAGTCGTTTTTCTCTAGGCGTTGGGTCAATCCCATCATCCCCTATTTTGGCAGCTTGCTTTGCTGCTGGTGTTCCTTTTTGCTCCTTCTTGGATGCTTTGCCATGGTTATCCTGTCTTTTGGTCTTCTTCTCGGCCTGAGTAGGCTCCTTCTCTTCACTGCTAGAGGAAGTGAGCTCCTCAGCTAAGACTCGGATTTCATCATCCTTTGACATATTCCGGAAAATCTCTCATGAGAGAGGGACAGTGAAAGTGTGGAATGCATCTTCCATGAGGAGCTTTATAAGCCCATGATGTGCTAGCTGGTCCGGTGTCCCTTCTCTGAGTTTGATGGCACATTCAATCATGGACTGCAAAAGGAAGTATGGAATGCTCAATTTATGCTCCGAGGGGAGGTCCATGTGATGTCTGAGTTTTGTGAGCAGCCGAAAATGACAACCATATATGATATTAAACCACCCCTCGCACATGATATACTTCATAATTTGGAGGCTGACTTCACTCCAGAACGGCTGTAGGCGAGTCCTCCGCACTCCATTTTTATACTCTGAGAATTGTTCTTCAAGCAAGAAGAATTCTTCCTTAACCTTCTTACCCAGCTTCCTTTCCTCCTTATCCCACGAGATTCCCATTGGAAGATCAGTCGCCCTGCTGATGAGCTGTAGTGTGAGTCTGAGGGTCAGTCCCCTGAAATTGACGACGGCCAATGCTTTTGACTTCGGCTCCAGGGGCCAAAGGAATTCCTCTGTAATTTCATCGTTGTGCCCCTAGAGCTTGCACAAAATGACATCCATTGTGCACGACAGAATAGTTCTACCACCTCAGGGGTTTTGTTGAGCCTCAAAACTGCACTCATTTACCCATCCTCCCAACAGCCTTTTCCTACTCATTTCCTTCTTTTGTCATCATTTCCTTCATCAACTTGTTCAATTCATTGCATTATAGGACTTTTTAACATGATTTGCTAATTGTGCTAATGTTTGACTGTTGGTTTAGATTTTTGGTTCAAAGTGCTACAATTCCGCAGCTGTTACAGGTTTCCGCAACCGATCTCTGATTCCGC